>JASAOE010000543.1:0-38853 GCA_029964075.1 Patiria pectinifera
AGAAAATGGGACATAAGCAAGAACACGGCCTGAGTTTGTTTCTGTGTGTAAATTCACTATAGAATAATTGTGGTTTGTTTACATGTTATATCTCGTCCTCACGGTATCTTGTTATAAGAAAATCCTGATTTTTTTGACATGTAAGGCGAGCTAGCACACGTTACAACGTCCAACAAGTTTGAAGTCCGTAGACCCAATACTGTGGAGAAAATGGGACATAATCAAGAATATTTACCCGAGTTTGTTTCTGTGTGTAAAATTCGCCATAGAGTAGGCTGTCAGCGGGGCTTCACCTGTGATTTGTTTACATGCTATATCTCGTCCTTACGGTATCTTGTTATAAAAATTTCCGATTTTTTGACATGCATGGAGCCAGTTAGTCGCTACAACGACCAACAAGTTTGAAGTCCGTAGACCCAATACTCGTGGAGGAAATGGGACATAAGACAGAATATTTTGCCCGAGTTTGTTTCTGTGTGTAAATTGCCATAGAGTAGGCTGTCAGCGGGCTTCACCTCCGTGGTTTGTTTTGATTGGATATCTCGTCTTTACGGTATCTTGTTAGAAAATTTCCGATTTTTTTTGAAGTGCATGGAGAGCTACTTAAGTCAGGCTACAACGTCCAACAAGTTTGAAGTCCGTAGTCTCAATACTCGTGGAGAAAATGTGACATAAGCAAGAATATTATGCCCGGGTTTGTTTCTGTGTGTAAATTGCCATAGAGTAGGCTGTCAGCGGGCTTCACTCCGTGGTTTTTTTTACATGCTATATCTCGTCTTGACGGTATCTTGTTATAAAAAATTTCCGATTTTTTTGACATGTATGGAGAGCTAGTTAGTCAGGCTACAACGTCCAACAAGTTTGAAGTCCGTAGACCCAATATCACTTCTCGTGGAGAAAATGGGACATAAGCCAGAATATTTTGCCCGAGTTTGTTTCTGTGTGTAAATTGCCATAGAGTAGGCTGTCAGCGGGCTTCACTCCGTGGTTTGTTTTGATTGGATATCTCGTCTTTACGGTATCTTGTTAGGAAAAATTTCCGATTTTTTTGAAGTGCATGGAGAGCTACTTAGTCAGGCTACAACGTCCAACAAGTTTGAAGTCCGTAGACCAAATACTGTGGAGAAAATGGGACATCAGCAAGAATATTTTGCCCCAGTTTGTTTCTGTGTGTAGAATTGCCATAGAGTAGGCTGTCAGCGGAAGCCACTCCGTGGTTTTTTTTTACATGCTATATCTCGTCTTGACGGTATCTTGTTATAAAAATTTCCGATTTTTTTTGACATGTATGGAGAGCTAGTTAGTCAGGCTACAACGTCCAACAAGTTTGAGTCCTGTAGACCCAATACTCGTGGGAGGAGAAAATGGGACATAAGCAAGAATGTTTTTGCCCGAGTTTGTTACTGTGTGTAAATTGCCATAGAGTAGGCTGTCAGCGGGCTTCACCGTGAGTTTTTATGCCCCGCGGCGAAGCCGAAGGGGCATACTGTTTCCGCCTTGTCCTTCCGTGGGTGGGTGTGTGTGTGGGTGTGTTAGTGGGTGGGTGCGTGTGAGTTTGTGTTACATACCCTATGTGGACTTGTGAACAAAAGAGGTCCACATAATGCAGGTTGTGTTAACCTTATGTGGACTAAGCCGTGTCCACATAAGGTTTTGCCCTTTCTGGAAAACAGGTTTAGAGGCATTTTTGGGTTAGGTTTATTTGTAGCAGAATGAAGAGAAACACTATAGGGAATCATAGAAAAAAAATTGGGTTAAAAGAGTTTTCACAGTTTGAGTAAAGTTATTTTTTGTACCGAGTTTTCTTAACTACACGAAAACAAAGCAATGTCCACACAAGGTATGTAAACACACACGTCTATGTGTGTGTGTCCGGACAAATCTTGTCAGCGCGATAACTTGAGAAATACTTAACATATGAACTTCAAATTTGGTTTGTGTATTGTTCTTGGTAATCCTAAGAACCCTTTTGCATTTGGGGCCGAAAGGTCAAGGGTCAAGGTCACAGTGACTAAAACAAAAGAAATTTTGTCAGCGCGATAATTTGAGAAATACTTTACATATGAAATTCAAATTTGGTTTGTGTATTGTTCTTGGTAATCCTAAGAAGCCTATTGCATTTGGGGCCGAAAGGTCAAGGGTCAAGGTCACAGTGGCTGAAACAATAGAAATTTTGTCAGCGCGATAACTTGAGAAATACTTAACATATGAACTTCAAACTTGGTTTGTGTATTGTTCTTGGTAATCGTAAGAAACCTATCGCATTTGGGGCCGAAAGGTCAAGGGTCAAGGTCACAGTGGCTGAAAAAATAGAAATTTTGTCAGCGCGATAACTTGAGAAATCCTTACATATGAACTTCAAATTTAGTTTGTGAATTGTCCTTGGCAATCCTAAGAAGCCTATAGCATTTGGGTCCAAAAGGTGAAGGGTCAAGGTCACAGTGGCTAAAACAAAAGAAATTTTGTCAGCGTGATAACTTAAGATACACTTTACATATGAACTTCAAATTTGGTTTGTGGGTTGTCCTTGGCAATCCTAAGAAGCCTATTGCATTTAACCAAAAGGTCAAGGGTCGAGGTCACAGTGGCTAAAACAAAAGGAATTTTGTCAGCGCGATAACTTGAGAAATACTTAACATGTGAACTTCAAATTTGGTTTGTGGATCATTCTTGGTAATCCAAATAGGCCTATTGCATTGGGGTCGAAAGGTCAAAGGTCAAAGGTCAAGGTCACAGTGGCTAAAACAATAGAAATCTTGTATTTATTCTGAGAGCAAAGGGATTAGGGATTAATTCATATAAAACCTACAGAAGACACTAATGCTGTCAATGAACGTTCCATGTGACCAAGGTACATAAGTTGATGTTAAAAAAGTGGTGTTATGTCGAGGGAACAGTCACGGTTGCGGGGCATTTGTGTTTGTAAACACACCTGACTTGTTTTACATGCTATATCTTGTCTTGACGGTATCTTGTTATGAAAAATTTCCGATTTTTTTGACATGCATGGAGAGCTAGTTAGTCAGGCTACAACGTCCAACAAGTTTGAAGTCAGTAGACCAAATACTCGTGGACAAAATGGGACATAAGCCAGAATATTTTGCCCGAGTTTGTTTCTGTGTGTAAATTGCCATAGAGTAGGCTGTCAGCGGGCTTCACTCGGCGGTGTGTTTACTTGCTATATCTCGTCTTGACGGTATCTTGTTATAAAAAAATTCCGATTTTTTTGACATGCATGGAGGGCTAGTTAGTCAGGCTACAACGTACAACAAGTTTGAAGTCCGTAGACCCAATACTCGTGGAGAAAATTGGACATAAGCCAGAATATTTTGCCCCATTTTGTTTCTGTGTGTAAATTGCCATAGAGTAGGCTGTCAGCGGGCTTCACTCCGTGGTTTGTTTACATGCTATATCCCGTCTGGACGGTATCTTGTAATGAAAAATTTCCAACTTTTTTGACATGCATGGAGAGCTAGTTAGTCAGGCTACAACGTCCAACAAGTTTGAAGTCCGTAGACCAAATACTCGTGGAGAAAATAGGACATAAGCCAGAATATTTTGCCCCAGTTTGTTTCTGTGTGTAAATTGCCATAGAGTAGGCTGTCAGCGGGCTTCACTCCGTGGTTTCTTTACATGCTATATCTCGTCTAGACGATATCTTGTCATAAAAAAAAAAATCCTGATTTTTTTGACATGTATGGAGAGCTAGTTAGTCAGGCTACAACGTCCAACAAGTTTGAAGTCCGTAGACCCAATACTCGTGGAGGAAATGGGACATAAGCCAGAATATTTTGCCCGAGTTTGTTTCTGTGTGTAAATTGCCATAGAGTAGGCTGTCAGCGGGCTTCACCCGTGGTTTGTTTTATTGATATCTCGTCTTTACGGTATCTTGTTATGAAATATTTCGATTTTATTGACATGCTTGGATAGCTAGTTAGTCAGGCTACAACGTCCAACAAGTTTGAAGTCCGTAGACCATATACTCGTGGAGAAAATGGGACATAAGCCAGAATATTTATCCCCAGTTTGTTTCTGTGTGTAAATTGCCATAGAGTAGGCTGTCAGCGGGCTTCACTCCGTGGTTTTTTTTACATGCTATATCTCGTCTTGACGGTATTTTGTTATGAAAAATCTCCGATTTTTTGACATGCATGGAGAGCTAGTTAGTCAGGCTACAACGTCCAACAAGTTTGAAGTCCGTAGACCAAATACTCGTGGGGAAAATGGGACATAAGCCAGAATATTTTGCCCCAGTTTGTTTCTGTGTGTAAATTGCCATAGAGTAGGCTGTCAGCGGGCTTCACTCCGTATTTGGTTTACATTTTATATCTCGTCTTGGCGGTATGTTGTTATGAAAAATTTCCGATTTTTTTGACATGCATGGAGAGCTAGTTAGTCAAGCTACAACGACCAACACGTTTGAAGTCCGTAGACCCAATACTCGTGGAGGAAATGGGACATAAGACAGAATATTTTGCCCGAGTTTGTTTCTGTGTGTAAATTGCCATAGAGTAGGCTGTCAGCGGGCTTCACTCCGTGGTTTGTTTTGATTGGATATCTCGTCTTGACGGTATCTTGTTATGTAATATTTGATTTTTTTGACATGCATGGAGAGCTACTTAGTCAGGCTACAACGTCCAACAAGTTTGAAGTCCGTAGACCAAATACTCGTGGAGAAAATGGGACATAAGCCAGAATATTTTGCCCCAGTTTGTTTCTGTGTGTAAATTGCCATAGAGTAGGCTGTCAGCGGACTTCACTCCGTGGTTTTTTACATGCTATATCTCGTCTTGACGGTATCTTGTTATAAAAATTTCCGATTTTTTTGACATGTATGGAGAGCTAGTTATTCAGGCTACAACGTCCAACAAGTTTGAAGTCCGTAGACCCAATACTGTGGAGAAAATTGGACATAAGCCAGAATATTTTGCCCCATTTTGTTTCTGTGTGTAAATTGCCATAGAGTAGGCTGTCAGCGGGCTTCACTCCGTGGTTTGTTTACATGCTATATCCCGTCTGGACGGTATCTTGTAATGAGAAATTTCCAACTTTTTTGACATGCATGGAGAGCTAGTTAATCAGGCTACAACGTCCAACAAGTTTGAAGTCCGTAGACCCAATACTCGTGGAGAAAATGGGACATAAGCAAGAATATTTTGCCCGAGTTTGTTTCTGTGTGTAAATTGCCATAGAGTAGGCTGTCAGCGGGCTTCACTCCGTGGTTTGTTTACATGCTATATCTCGTCTTGACGGTATCTTTCATAAAAATCTCCGATTTTTTGACATTCACGGAGAGCTGGTTAGTCAGGCTACAACGTCCAACAAGTTTGACGCCCGTAGACCCAATACTGTGGAGAAAATGTGACATAAGCAAGAATATTTTGCCCGAGTTTGTTTCTGTGTGTAAATTGCCATAGAATAGGCTGTCAGCGGGCTTCACTCCGTGGTTTGTTTACATGCTATATCTCGTCCTCACGGTATCTTGTTATAAGAAAATCCTGATTTTTTTGACATGTAAGGCGAGCTGGTTAGTCAGGCTACAACGTCCAACAAGTTTGAAGTCCGTAGACCCAATACTCGTGGAGAAAATGGGACATAATCAAGAATATTTTGCCCGAGTTTGTTTCTGTGTGTAAATTGCCATAGAGTAGGCTGTCAGCGGGCTTCACTCCGTGATTTGTTTACATGCTATATCTCGTCCTTACGGTATCTTGTTATAAAAAATTTCCAACTTTTTTGACATGCATGGAGAGCTAGTTAGTCAAGCTACAACGACCAACAAGTTTGAAGTCCGTAGACCCAATACTCGTGGAGGAAATGGGACATAAGACAGAATATTTTGCCCGAGTTTGTTTCTGTGTGTAAATTGCCATAGAGTAGGCTGTCAGCGGGCTTCACTCCGTGGTTTGTTTTGATTGGATATCTCGTCTTTACGGTATCTTGTTAGGAAAAATTTCCGATTTTTTTGAAGTGCATGGAGAGCTACTTAGTCAGGCTACAACGTCCAACAAGTTTGAAGTCCGTAGACCAAATACTCGTGGAGAAAATGGGACATCAGCAAGAATATTTTGCCCCAGTTTGTTTGTGTGTAAATTGCCATAGAGTAGGCTGTCAGCGGGCTTCACTCCGTGGTTTTTTTTACATGCTATATCTCGTCTTGACGGTATCTTGTTATAAAAAATTTCCGATTTTTTTGACATGTATGGAGAGCTAGTTAGTCAGGCTACAACGTCCAACAAGTTTGAAGTCCGTAGACCCAATACTCGTGGAGGAAATGGGACATAAGCCAGAATATTTTGCCCGAGTTTGTTTCTGTGTGTAAATTGCCATAGAGTAGGCTGTCAGCGGGCTTCACTCCGTGGTTTGTTTTTATTGGATATCTCGTCTTGACGGTATCTTGTTATGTAATATTTCCGATTTTTTTGACATGCATGGAGAGCTACTTAGTCAGGCTACAACGTCCAACAAGTTTGAAGTCCGTAGACCAAATACTCGTGGAGAAAATGGGACATAAGCCAGAATATTTTGCCCCAGTTTGTTTCTGTGTGTAAATTGCCATAGAGTAGGCTGTCAGCGGGCTTCACTCCGTGGTTTTTTTTACATGCTATATCTCGTCTTGACGGTATCTTGTTATAAAAAATTTCCGATTTTTTTGACATGCATGGAGAGCTAGTTAGTCAGGCTACAACGTCCAACAAGTTTGAAGTCCGTAGACCCAATACTCGTGGAGAAAATTGGACATAAGCCAGAATATTTTGCCCCATTTTGTTTCTGTGTGTAAATTGCCATAGAGTAGGCTGTCAGCGGGCTTCACTCCGTGGTTTGTTTACATGCTATATCCCGTCTGGACGGTATCTTGTAATGAGAAATTTCCAACTTTTTTGACATGCATGGAGAGCTAGTTAATCAGGCTACAACGTCCAACAAGTTTGAAGTCCGTAGACCCAATACTCGTGGAGAAAATGGGACATAAGCAAGAATATTTTGCCCGAGTTTGTTTCTGTGTGTAAATTGCCATAGAGTAGGCTGTCAGCGGGCTTCACTCCGTGGTTTGTTTACATGCTATATCTCGTCTTGACGGTATCTTTCTATAAAAAATCTCCGATTTTTTTGACCTGCATGGAGAGCTAGTTAGTCAGGCTACAACGTCCAACAAGTTTGAAGTCCGTAGACCCAATACTCGTGGAGAAAATGGGACATAAGCCAGAATATTTTGCCTGAGTTTGTTTCTGTGTGTAAATTGCCATAGAATAGGCTGTCAGCGGGCTTCACTCCGTGGTTTGTTTACATGCTATATCTCGTCCTCACGGTATCTTGTTATAAGAAAATCCTGATTTTTTTGACGTGCATGGAGAGCTATTTAGTCAGGCTACAACGTCCAACAAGTTTGAAGTCCGTAGACCAAATACTCGTGGAGAAAATGGGACATCAGCAAGAATATTTTGCCCCAGTTTGTTTCTGTGTGTAAATTGCCATAGAGTAGGCTGTCAGCGGGCTTCACTCCGTGGTTTTTTTTACATGCTATATCTCGTCTTGACGGTATCTTGTTATAAAAAATTTCCGATTTTTTTGACATGCATGGAGAGCTAGTTAGTCAGGCTACAACGTCCAACAAGTTTGAAGTCCGTAGACCCAATACTCGTGGAGGAAATGGGACATAAGCCAGAATATTTTGCCCCATTTTGTTTCTGTGTGTAAATTGCCATAGAGTAGGCTGTCAGCGGGCTGCACTCCGTGGTTTGTTTACATGCTATATCCCGTCTTGACGGTATCTTGTAATGAAAAATTTCCAACTTTTTTGACATGCATGGAGAGCTAGTTAGTCAGGCTACAACGTCCAACAAGTTTGAAGTCCGTAGACCCAATACTCGTGGAGAAAATGGGACATAAGCAAGAATGTTTTGCCCGAGTTTGTTACTGTGTGTAAATTGCCATAGAGTAGGCTGTCAGCGGGCTTCACTCCGTGGTTTTTTATGCCCCGCGGCGAAGCCGAAGGGGCATACTGTTTCCGCCTTGTCCTTCCGTGGGTGGGTGTGTGTGTGGGTGTGTTAGTGGGTGGGTGGGTGCGTGCGTGCGTGTGAGTTTGTGTTACATACCCTATGTGGACTTGTGAACAAAAGAGGTCCACATAATGCAGGTTGTGTGAACCTTATGTGGACTAAGCCGTGTCCACATAAGGTTTTGCCCTTTCTGGAAAACAGGTTTAGAGGCATTTTGGGTTAGGTTTATCTGTCGCAAAATGAAGAGAAACACTATAGGAATCATAGAAAAAAATTGGTTAAAGAGTTTTCACAGTTTGAGTAAAGTTATTTTTTGTACCGAGTTTTCTTAACTACACGAAAACAAAGCAATGTCCACACAGGTATGTAACACACGTCTATGTGTGTGTGTGTCCGGACAAATCTTGTCAGCGCGATAACTTGAGAAATACTTAACATATGAACTTCAAATTTGGTTTGTGTATTGTTCTTGGTAATCCTAAGAACCCTTTTGCATTTGGGGCCGAAAGGTCAAGGGTCAAGGTCACAGTGACTAAAACAAGAAATTTTGTCAGCACGATAACTTGAGAAATACTTTACATATGAAATTCAAATTTGGTTTGTGTATTGTTCTTGGTAATCCTAAGAAGCCTATTGCATTTGGGGCCGAAAGGTCAAGGGTCAAGGTCACAGTGGCTGAAACAATAGAAATTTTGTCAGCGCGATAATTTGAGAAATACTTTACATATGAAATTCAAATTTGGTTTGTGTATTGTTCTTGGTAATCCTAAGAAGCCTATTGCATTTGGGGCCGAAAGGTCAAGGGTCAAGGTCACAGTGGCTGAAACAATAGAAATTTTGTCAGCGCTATAACTTGAGAAATACTTTACATATGAACTTCAAATTTGGTTTGTGTATTGTTCTTGGTAATCCTAAGAAGCCTATTGCATTTGGGGCCGAAAGGTCAAGGGTCAAGGTCACAGTGGCTGAAACAATAGAAATTTTGTCAGCGCGATAACGTGAGAAATACTTTACATGTGAACTTCAAATTTGGTTTGTGGATTGTCCTTGGCAATCCTAAGAAGCCTATTGCATTTGGGGCCAAAAGGTCAAGGGTCGAGGTCACAGTGGCTAAAACAAAAGGAATTTTGTCAGCGCGATAACTTGAGAAATACTTAACATGTGAACTTCAAATTTGGTTTGTGGATCATTCTTGGTAATCCAAATAGGCCTATTGCATTGGGGGTCGAAAGGTCAAAGGTCAAAGGTCAAGGTCACAGTGGCTAAAACAATAGAAATCTTGTATTTATTCTGAGAGCAAAGGGATTAGGGATTAATTCATATAAAACCTACAGAAGACACTAATGCTGTCAATGAACGTTCCATGTGACCAAGGTACATAAGTTGATGTTAAAAAAGTGGTGTTATGTCGAGGGAACAGTCACGGTTGCGGGGCATTTGTGTTTGTAAACACACCTGACTTGTTTTACATGCTATATCTCGTCTTGACGGTATCTTGTTATAAAAAAATTCCGATTTTTTTGACATGCATGGAGGGCTAGTTAGTCAGGCTACAACGTACAACAAGTTTGAAGTCCGTAGACCCAATACTCGTGGAGAAAATTGGACATAAGCCAGAATATTTTGCCCCATTTTGTTTCTGTGTGTAAATTGCCATAGAGTAGGCTGTCAGCGGGCTTCACTCCGTGGTTTGTTTACATGCTATATCCCGTCTGGACGGTATCTTGTAATGAAAAATTACCAACTTTTTGACATGCATGGAGAGCTAGTTAGTCAGGCTACAACGTCCAACAAGTTTGAAGTCCGTAGACCCAATACTCGTGGAGAAAATGGGACATAAGCAAGAATATTTTGCCCCAGTTTGTTTCTGTGTGTAAATTGCCATAGAGTAGGCTGTCAGCGGGCTTCACTCCGTGGTTTCTTTACATGCTATATCTCGTCTAGACGATATCCTGTTATAAAAAAAAAATCCTGATTTTTTTGACATGTATGGAGAGCTAGTTAGTCAGGCTACAACGTCCAACAAGTTTGAAGTCCGTAGACCCAATACTCGTGGAGGAAATGGGACATAAGCCAGAATATTTTGCCCGAGTTTGTTTCTGTGTGTAAATTGCCATAGAGTAGGCTGTCAGCGGGCTTCACTCCGTGGTTTGTTTTATTGGATATCTCGTCTTTACGGTATCTTGTTATGAAATATTTCCGATTTTATTGACATTTATGCAGAGCTAGTTAGTCAGGCTACAACGTCCAACAAGTTTGAAGTCCGTAGACCATATACTCGTGGAGAAAATGGGACATAAGCCAGAATATTTATCCCCAGTTTGTTTCTGTGTGTAAATTGCCATAGAGTAGGCTGTCAGCGGGCTTCACTCCGTGGTTTTTTTTACATGCTATATCTCGTCTTGACGGTATTTTGTTATGAAAAATCTCCGATTTTTTTGACATGCATGGAGAGCTAGTTAGTCAGGCTACAACGTCCAACAAGTTTGAAGTCCGTAGACCAAATACTCGTGGGGAAAATGGGACATAAGCCAGAATATTTTGCCCCAGTTTGTTTCTGTGTGTAAATTGCCATAGAGTAGGCTGTCAGCGGGCTTCACTCCGTGGTTTTTTTTACATGCTATATCTCGTCTTGACGGTATTTTGTTATGAAAAATTTCCGATTTTTTTGACATGCATGGAGAGCTAGTTAGTCAAGCTACAACGACCAACAAGTTTGAAGTCCGTAGACCCAATACTCGTGGAGGAAATGGGACATAAGACAGAATATTTTGCCCGAGTTTGTTTCTGTGTGTAAATTGCCATAGAGTAGGCTGTCAGCGGGCTTCACTCCGTGGTTTGTTTTGATTGGATATCTCGTCTTTACGGTATCTTGTTATGTAATATTTCCGATTTTTTTGGGCATGTATCGAGAGCTAGTTAGTCAGGCTACAACGTCCAACAAGTTTGAAGTCCGTAGACCAAATACTCGTGGAGAAAATGGGACATAAGCCAGAATATTTTGCCCCAGTTTGTTTCTGTGTGTAAATTGCCATAGAGTAGGCTGTCAGCGGACTTCACTCCGTGGTTTTTTTTACATGCTATATCCCGTCTGGACGGTATCTTGTAATGACAAATTTCCAACTTTTTTGACATGCATGGAGAGCTAGTTAATCAGGCTACAACGTCCAACAAGTTTGAAGTCCGTAGACCCAATACTCGTGGAGAAAATGGGACATAAGCAAGAATATTTTGCCCGAGTTTGTTTCTGTGTGTAAATTGCCATAGAGTAGGCTGTCAGCGGGCTTCACTCCGTGGTTTGTTTACATGCTATATCTCGTCTTGACGGTATCTTTCTATCAAAAATCTCCGATTTTTTTGACATGCATGGAGAGCTGGTTAGTCAGGCTACAACGTCCAACAAGTTTGAAGTCCGTAGACCCAATACTCGTGGAGAAAATGGGACATAAGCAAGAATATTTTGCCCGAGTTTGTTTCTGTGTGTAAATTGCCATAGAATAGGCTGTCAGCGGGCTTCACTCCGTGGTTTGTTTACATGCTATATCTCGTCCTCACGGTATCTTGTTATAAGAAAATCCTGATTTTTTTGACATGTAAGGCGAGCTGGTTAGTCAGGCTACAACGTCCAACAAGTTTGAAGTCCGTAGACCCAATACTCGTGGAGAAAATGGGACATAATCAAGAATATTTTGCCCGAGTTTGTTTCTGTGTGTAAATTGCCATAGAGTAGGCTGTCAGCGGGCTTCACTCCGTGATTTGTTTACATGCTATATCTCGTCCTTACGGTATCTTGTTATAAAAAATTTCCGATTTTTTTGACATGCATGGAGAGCTAGTTAGTCAAGCTACAACGACCGACAAGTTTGAAGTCCGTAGACCCAATACTCGTGGAGGAAATGGGACATAAGACAGAATATTTTGCCCGAGTTTGTTTCTGTGTGTAAATTGCCATAGAGTAGGCTGTCAGCGGGCTTCACTCCGTGGTTTGTTTTGATTGGATATCTCGTCTTTACGGTATCTTGTTAGGAAAAATTTCCGATTTTTTTGAAGTGCATGGAGAGCTACTTAGTCAGGCTACAACGTCCAACAAGTTTGAAGTCCGTAGACCAAATACTCGTGGAGAAAATGGGACATCAGCAAGAATATTTTGCCCCAGTTTGTTTGTGTGTAAATTGCCATAGAGTAGGCTGTCAGCGGGCTTCACTCCGTGGTTTTTTTTACATGCTATATCTCGTCTTGACGGTATCTTGTTATAAAAAATTTCCGATTTTTTTGACATGTATGGAGAGCTAGTTAGTCAGGCTACAACGTCAAACAAGTTTGAAGTCCGTAGACCCAATACTCGTGGAGGAAATGGGACATAAGCCAGAATATTTTGCCCGAGTTTGTTTCTGTGTGTAAATTGCCATAGAGTAGGCTGTCAGCGGGCTTCACTCCGTGGTTTGTTTTTATTGGATATCTCGTCTTGACGGTATCTTGTTATGTAATATTTCCGATTTTTGACATGCATGGAGAGCTACTTAGTCAGGCTACAACGTCCAACAAGTTTGAAGTCCGTAGACCAAATACTCGTGGAGAAAATGGGACATAAGCCAGAATATTTTGCCCCAGTTTGTTTCTGTGTGTAAATTGCCATAGAGTAGGCTGTCAGCGGGCTTCACTCCGTGGTTTTTTTTACATGCTATATCTCGTCTTGACGGTATCTTGTTATAAAAATTTCCGATTTTTGACATACATGGAGAGCTAGTTAGTCAGGCTACAACGTCCAACAAGTTTGAAGTCCGTAGACCCAATACTCGTGGAGAAAATTGGACATAAGCCAGAATATTTTGCCCCATTTTGTTTCTGTGTGTAAATTGCCATAGAGTAGGCTGTCAGCGGGCTTCACTCCGTGGTTTGTTTACATGCTATATCCCGTCTGGACGGTATCTTGTAATGAGAAATTTCCAACTTTTTTGACATGCATGGAGAGCTAGTTAATCAGGCTACAACGTCCAACAAGTTTGAAGTCCGTAGACCCAATACTCGTGGAGAAAATGGGACATAAGCAAGAATATTTTGCCCGAGTTTGTTTCTGTGTGTAAATTGCCATAGAGTAGGCTGTCAGCGGGCTTCACTCCGTGGTTTGTTTACATGCTATATCTCGTCTTGACGGTATCTTTCTATAAAAATCTCCGATTCTTTTGACCTGCATGGAGAGCTAGTTAGTCAGGCTACAACGTCCAACAAGTTTGAAGTCCGTAGACCCAATACTCGTGGAGAAAATGGGACATAAGCCAGAATATTTTGCCTGAGTTTGTTTCTGTGTGTAAATTGCCATAGAATAGGCTGTCAGCGGGCTTCACTCCGTGGTTTGTTTACATGCTATATCTCGTCCTCACGGTATCTTGTTATAAGAAAATCCTGATTTTTTTGACGTGCATGGAGAGCTATTTAGTCAGGCTACAACGTCCAACAAGTTTGAAGTCCGTAGACCAAATACTCGTGGAGAAAATGGGACATCAGCAAGAATATTTTGCCCCAGTTTGTTTCTGTGTGTAAATTGCCATAGAGTAGGCTGTCAGCGGGCTTCACTCCGTGGTTTTTTTTCAGTTCTGTAGCTCGTCTTGACGGTATCTTGTTATACAAAATTCCTAGATTTTTTGACATGCATGGAGAGCTAGTTAGTCAGGCTACAACGTCCAACAAGTTTGAAGTCCGTAGACCCAATACTCGTGGAGGAAATGGGACATAAGCCAGAATATTTTGCCCCATTTTGTTTCTGTGTGTAAATTGCCATAGAGTAGGCTGTCAGCGGGCTGCACTCCGTGGTTTGTTTACATGCTATATCCCGTCTTGACGGTATCTTGTAATGAAAAATTTCCAACTTTTTTGACATGCATGGAGAGCTAGTTAGTCAGGCTACAACGTCCAACAAGTTTGAAGTCCGTAGACCCAATACTCGTGGAGAAAATGGGACATAAGCAAGAATGTTTTGCCCGAGTTTGTTACTGTGTGTAAATTGCCATAGAGTAGGCTGTCAGCGGGCTTCACTCCGTGGTTTTTTATGCCCCGCGGCGAAGCCGAAGGGGCATACTGTTTCCGCCTTGTCCTTCCGTGGGTGGGTGTGTGTGTGGGTGTGTTAGTGGGTGGGTGGGTGCGTGCGTGCGTTCTTAAATTTACTACCTTACGGAGACATGAACACAATAGGGAACAAAAGATTGTATACGTCTCCAGAAGAACATTTCTATAGATGAATACGTCTCCACAAGAATTTCACGAAATAGATATATGGATTTTACTCAAAAACTAGGAATTTCCAAGGTAGGTTGATCTGTCGCAAATGGAAGAGTTTTAGAAAAGGGATATTTAGTCCAAATTTCAGCCCAGGAAATTAATTCTGGTTAAAATAAGAGCATTTTGAAACTTCAATTTCACACTCGAAAACTTTACTACACGAGAACAAAGAAATGTCTCCACAGGAATACAAATTCCAGAATGGCAGTGTGAGTTTGTGTTACATACCCTATGTGGACTTGTGAACAAAAGAGGTCCACATAATGCAGGTTGTGTGAACCTTATGTGGACTAAGCCGTGTCCACATAAGGTTTTGCCCTTTCTGGAAAACAGGTTTAGAGGCATTTTTGGGTTAGGTTTATCTGTAGCAGAATGAAGAGAAACACTATAGGGAATCATAGAAAAAAAATTGGGTTAAAAGAGTTTTCACAGTTTGAGTAAAGTTATTTTGTGTACTGAGTTTTCTTAACTACACGAAAACAAAGCAATGTCCACACAAGGTATGTAACACACGTCTATGTGTGTGTGTGTCCGGACAAATCTTGTCAGCGCGATAACTTGAGAAATACTTAACATATGAACTTCAAATTTGGTTTGTGTATTGTTCTTGGTAATCCTAAGAACCCTTTTGCATTTGGGGCCGAAAGGTCAAGGGTCAAGGTCACAGTGACTAAAACAAAAGAAATTTTGTCAGCGCGATAATTTGAGAAATACTTTACATATGAAATTCAAATTTGGTTTGTGTATTGTTCTTGGTAATCCTAAGAAGCCTATTGCATTTGGGGCCGAAAGGTCAAGGGTCAAGGTCACAGTGGCTGAAACAATAGAAATTTTGTCAGCGCGATAATTTGAGAAATACTTTACATATGAAATTCAAATTTGGTTTGTGTATTCTTGGTAATCCTAAGAAGCCTATTGCATTTGGGGCCGAAAGGTCAAGGGTCAAGGTCACAGTGGCTGAAACAATAGAAATTTTGTCAGCGCTATAACTTGAGAAATACTTTACATATGAACTTCAAATTTGGTTTGTGTATTGTTCTTGGTAATCCTAAGAAGCCTATTGCATTTGGGGCCGAAAGGTCAAGGGTCAAGGTCACAGTGGCTGAAACAATAGAAATTTTGTCAGCGCGATAACGTGAGAAATACTTTACATGTGAACTTCAAATTTGGTTTGTGGATTGTCCTTGGCAATCCTAAGAAGCCTATTGCATTTGGGGCCAAAAGGTCAAGGGTCGAGGTCACAGTGGCTAAAACAAAAGGAATTTTGTCAGCGCGATAACTTGAGAAATACTTAACATGTGAACTTCAAATTTGGTTTGTGGATCATTCTTGGTAATCCAAATAGGCCTATTGCATTGGGGGTCGAAAGGTCAAAGGTCAAAGGTCAAGGTCACAGTGGCTAAAACAATAGAAATCTTGTATTTATTCTGAGAGCAAAGGGATTAGGGATTAATTCATATAAAACCTACAGAAGACACTAATGCTGTCAATGAACGTTCCATGTGACCAAGGTACATAAGTTGATGTTAAAAAAGTGGTGTTATGTCGAGGAACAGTCACGGTTGCGGGGCATTTGTGTTTGTAAACACACCTGACTTGTTTTACATGCTATATCTCGTCTTGACGGTATCTTGTTATTAAAAATTTCCGAATTTTTTGACATGCATGGAGAGCTAGTTAGTCAGGCTACAACGTCCAACAAGTTTGAAGTCCGTAGACCAAATACTCGTGGAGAAAATGGGACATAAGCCAGAATATTTTGCCCGAGTTTGTTTCTGTGTGTAAATTGCCATAGAGAAGGCTGTCAGCGGGCTTCACTCCGTGGTTTTTTTTTACATGCTATATCTCGTCTTGACGGTATCTTGTTATAAAAAAATTCCGATTTTTTTGACATGCATGGAGGGCTAGTTAGTCAGGCTACAACGTACAACAAGTTTGAAGTCCGTAGACCAAATACTCGTGGAGAAAATTGGACATAAGCCAGAATATTTTGCCCCATTTTGTTTCTGTGTGTAAATTGCCATAGAGTAGGCTGTCAGCGGGCTTCACTCCGTGGTTTGTTTACATGCTATATCCCGTCTGGACGGTATCTTGTAATGAAAAATTTCCAACTTTTTTGACATGCATGGAGAGCTAGTTAGTCAGGCTACAACGTCCAACAAGTTTGAAGTCCGTAGACCCAATACTCGTGGAGAAAATGGGACATAAGCAAGAATATTTTGCCCCAGTTTGTTTCTGTGTGTAAATTGCCATAGAGTAGGCTGTCAGCGGGCTTCACTCCGTGGTTTCTTTACATGCTATATCTCGTCCTTACGATATCTTGTTATAAAAAAAAAATCCTGATTTTTTTGACATGGACATAAGCCAGAATATTTTGCCCCATTTTCTGTGTGCAAATTGCCATAGAGTAGGCTGTCAGCGGGCTTCACTCCGTGGTTTGTTTTTATTGGATATCTCGTCTTTACGGTATCTTGTTATGAAATATTTCCGATTTTTTTGACATACATTGAGAGCTAGTTAGTCAGGCTACAACGTCCAACAAGTTTGAAGTCCGTAGACCATATACTCGTGGAGAAAATGGGACATAAGCCAGAATATTTATCCCCAGTTTGTTTCTGTGTGTAAATTGCCATAGAGTAGGCTGTCAGCGGGCTTCACTCCGTGGTTTTTTTTACATGCTATATCTCGTCTTGACGGTATTTTGTTATGAAAAATCTCCGATTTTTTTGACATGCATGGAGAGCTAGTTAGTCAGGCTACAACGTCCAACAAGTTTGAAGTCCGTAGACCAAATACTCGTGGGGAAAATGGGACATAAGCCAGAATATTTTGCCTCAGTTTGTTTCTGTGTGTAAATTGCCATAGAGTAGGCTGTCAGCGGGCTTCACTCCGTGGTTTTTTTTACATGCTATATCTCGTCTTGACGGTATTTTGTTATGAAAAATTTCCGATTTGGAGAGCTAGTTAGTCAAGCTACAACGACCAACAAGTTTGAAGTCCGTAGACCCAATACTCGTGGAGGAAATGGGACATAAGACAGAATATTTTGCCCGAGTTTGTTTCTGTGTGTAAATTGCCATAGAGTAGGCTGTCAGCGGGCTTCACTCCGTGGTTTGTTTTGATTGGATATCTCGTCTTTACGGTATCTTGTTATGAAAAATTTCCGATTTTTTTGACGTGCATGGAGAGCTACTTAGTCAGGCTACAACGTCCAACAAGTTTAAAGTCCGTAGACCAAATACTCGTGGAGAAAATGGGACATCAGCAAGAATATTTTGCCCCAGTTTGTTTCTGTGTGTAAATTGCCATAGAGTAGGCTGTCAGCGGGCTTCACTCCGTGGTTTTTTTTACATGCTATATCTCGTCTTGACGGTATCTTGTTATGAAAAATTTCCGATTTTTTTGACATGCATGGAGAGCTAGTTAGTCAGGCTACAACGTCCAACAAGTTTGAAGTCCGTATACCCAATACTCGTGGAGAAAATTGGACATAAGCCAGAATATTTTGCCCCATTTTGTTTCTGTGTGTAAATTGCCATAGAGTAGGCTGTCAGCGGGCTTCACTCCGTGGTTTGTTTACATGCTATATCCCGTCTGGACGGTATCTTGTAATGAAAAATTTCCGATTTTTTTGACATGCATGCAGAGCTAGTTAGTCAGGCTACAACGTCCAACAAGTTTGAAGTCCGTAGACTAAATACTCGTGGAGAAAATGGGACATAAGCCAGAATATTTTGCCCCAGTTTGTTTCTGTGTGTAAATTGCCATAGAGTAGGCTGTCAGCGGGCTTCACTCCGTGGTTTGTTTACATGCTATATCTCGTTTTTACGGTATCTTTCTATGAAAAATTTCCGATTTTTTTGACATGCATAGAGAGCTAGTTAGTCAGGCTACAACGTCCAACAAGTTTGAAGTCCGTAGACCCAATACTCGTGGAGAAAATGGGACATAAGCAAGAATATTTTGCCCGAGTTTGTTTGTGTGTAAATTGCCAAAGAGTAGGCTGTCAGCGGGCTTCACTCTGTGGTTTGTTTACATGCTATATCTCGTCTTGACGGTATCTTTCTATGAAAAATTTCCAATTTTTTTGACATGCATGGAGAGCTAGTTCGTCAGGCTACAACATCCAACAAGTTTGAAGTCCGTAGACCCAATACTCGTGGAGAAAATTGGACATAAGCGAGAATATTTTGCCCCATTTTGTTTCTGTGTGTAAATTGCCATAGAGTAGGCTGTCAGCGGGCTTCACTCCGTGGTTTGTTTACATGCTATATCTCGTCTTGACGGTATCTTTCTATGAAATATTTCGGATTTTTTGACATGCATGGAGAGCTAGTTAGTCAGGCTACAACGTCCAACAAGTTTGAAGTCCGTAGACCCAATACTCGTGGAGAAAATGGGACATAAGCAAGAATAGTTTGCCCGAGTTTGTTTCTGTGTGTAAATTGCCATAGAGTAGGCTGTCAGCGGGCTTCACTCCGTTGTTTGTTTACATGCTATATCTCGTCCTCACGGTATCTTTCTATGAAAAATTTCCGATTTTTTTGACATGCATGGAGAGCTAGTTAGTCAGGCTACAACGTCCAACAAGTTTGAAGTCCGTAGACCCAATACTCGTGGAGAAAATGGGACATAAGCAAGAATATTTTGCCCGAGTTTGTTTCTGTGTGTAAATTGCCATAGAGTAGGCTGTCAGCGGGCTTCACTCCGTGGTTTGTTTACATGCTATATCTCGTCCTTACGGTATCTTGTTATGAAAAATTTCCGATTTTTTTGACATGCATGGAGAGCTACTTAGTCAGGCTACAACGTCCAACAAGTTTGAAGTCCGTAGACCAAATACTCGTGGAGAAAATGGGACATAAGCCAGAATATTTTGCCCCAGTTTGTTTCTGTGTGTAAATTGCCATAGAGTAGGCTGTCCGCGGGCTTCTCTCCGTGGTTTTTTTTACATGCTATATCTCGTCTTGACGGTATCTTGTTATGAAAAATTTCCGATTTTTTTGACATGCATGGAGAGCTAGTTAGTCAGGCAACAACGTCCAACAAGTTTGAAGTCCGTAGACCCAATACTCGTGGAGAAAATGGGACATAAGCCAGAATATTTTGCCCCAGTTTGTTTCTGTGTGTAAATTGCCATAGAGTAGGCTGTCCGCGGGCTTCACTCCGTGGTTTTTTTTACATGCTATATCTCGTCTTGACGGTATCTTTCTATGAAAAATTTCCGATTTTTTTGACATGCATGGGGAGCTAGTTAGTCAGGCAACAACGTCCAACAAGTTTGAAGTCCGTAGACCCAATACTCTTGGAGAAAATAGGACATAAGCCAGAATATTTTGCCCGAGTTTGTTTCTGTGTGTAAATTGCCATAGAGTAGGCTGTCAGCGGGCTTCACTCCGTGGTTTGTTTACATGCTATATCTCGTCCTTACGGTATCTTGTTATGAAAAATTTCCGATTTTTTTGACATGCATGGAGAGCTAGTTAGTCAGGCAACAACGTCCAACAAGTTTGAAGTGCGTAGACCCAATACTCTTTGAGAAAATAGGACATAAGCCAGAATATTTTGCCCGAGTTTGTTTCTGTGTGTAAATTGCCATAGAGTAGGCTGTCAGCGGGCTTCACTCCGTGGTTTGTTTACATGCTATATCTCGTCCTCACGGTATCTTGTTATAAGAAAATCCTGATTTTTTTGACATGTAAGGCGAGCTGGTTAGTCAGGCTACAACGTCCAACAAATTTGAAGTCCGTAGACCCAATACTCGTGGAGAAAATGGGACATAAGCCAGAATATTTTGCCCGAGTTTGTTTCTGTGTGTAAATTGCCATAGAGTAGGCTGTCAGCGGGCTTCACTCCGTGGTTTGTTTACATGCTATATCTCGTCCTTACGGTATCTTGTTATGCAAAATTTCGATTTTTTTGACATGCATGGAGAGCTAGTTAGTCAGGCAACAACGTCCAACAAGTTTGAAGTCCGTAGACTCAATACTCGTGGAGAAAATGGGACATAAGCCAGAATATTTTGCCTGAGTTTGTTTCTGTGTGTAAATTGCCATAGAGTAGGCTGTCAGCGGGCTTCACTCCGTGGTTTGTTTACATGCTATATCTCGTCCTTACGGTATCTTGTTATGAAAAATTTCCGATTTTTTTGACATGCATGGAGAGCTAGTTAGTCAGGCAACAACGTCCAAAAGGTTTGAAGTCCGTAGACCCAATACTCTTGGAGAAAATAGGACATAAGCCAGAATATTTTGCCCCAGTTTGTTTCTGTGTGTAAATTGCCATAGAGTAGGCTGTCAGCGGGCTTCACTCCGTGGTTTGTTTACATGCTATATCTCGTCTTGACGGTATCTTGTTATGAAAAATTTCCGATTTTTTGACATGCATAAAGAGCTAGTTAGTCAGGGTACAACGTCCAACAAGTTTGAAGTCCGTAGACCCAATACTCGTGGAGAAAATGGGACATAAGCAAGAATATTTTGCCCGAGTTTGTTTCTGTGTGTAAATTGCCATAGAGTAGGCTGTCAGCGGGCTTCACTCCGTGGTTTGTTTACATGCTATATCTCGTCCTTACGGTATCTTGTTATGAAAAATTTCCGATTTTTTTGACATGCATGGAGAGCTACTTAGTCAGGCTACAACGTCCAACAAGTTTGAAGTCCGTAGACCAAATACTCGTGGAGAAAATGGGACATCAGCAAGAATATTTTGCCCCAGTTTGTTTCTGTGTGTAAATTGCCATAGAGTAGGCTGTCAGCGGGCTTCACTCCGTGGTTTTTTTTACATGCTATATCTCGTCTTGACGGTATCTTGTTATGAAAATTTCCGATTTTTTGACATGCATGGAGAGCTAGTTAGTCAGGCTACAACGTCCAACAAGTTTGAAGTCCGTATACCCAATACTCGTGGAGAAAATTGGACATAAGCCAGAATATTTTGCCCCATTTTGTTTCTGTGTGTAAATTGCCATAGAGTAGGCTGTCAGCGGGCTTCACTCCGTGGTTTGTTTACATGCTATATCCCGACCTGACGGTATCTTGTAATGAAAAATTTCCGATTTTTTGATATGCATGCAGAGCTAGTTAGTCAGGCTACAACGTCCAACAAGTTTGAAGTCCGTAGACTAAATACTCGTGGAGAAAATGGGACATAAGCCAGAATATTTTGCCTGAGTTTGTTTCTGTGTGTAAATTGCCATAGAGTAGGCTGTCAGCGGGCTTCACTCCGTGGTTTGTTTACATGCTATATCTCGTCTTTACGGTATCTTTCTATGAAAAATTTCCGATTTTTTTGACATGCATAGAGAGCTAGTTAGTCAGGCTACAACGTCCAACAAGTTTGAAGTCCGTAGACCCAATACTCGTGGAGAAAATGGGACATAAGCAAGAATATTTTGCCCGAGTTTGTTTGTGTGTAAATTGCCATAGAGTAGGCTGTCAGCGGGCTTCACTCTGTGGTTTGTTTACATGCTATATCTCGTCTTGACGGTATCTTTCTATGAAAAATTTCCAATTTTTTTGACATGCATGGAGAGCTAGTTCGTCAGGCTACTACATCCAACAAGTTTGAAGTCCGTAGACTCAATACTCGTGGAGAAAATGGGACATAAGCCAGAATATTTTGCCTGAGTTTGTTTCTGTGTGTAAATTGCCATAGAGTAGGCTGTCAGCGGGCTTCACTCCGTGGTTTGTTTACATGCTATATCTCGTCCTTACGGTATCTTGTTATGAAAAATTTCCGATTTTTTTGACATGCATGGAGAGCTAGTTAGTCAGGCAACAACGTCCAAAAGGTTTGAAGTCCGTAGACCCAATACTCTTGGAGAAAATAGGACATAAGCCAGAATATTTTGCCCCAGTTTGTTTCTGTGTGTAAATTGCCATAGAGTAGGCTGTCAGCGGGCTTCACTCCGTGGTTTGTTTACATGCTATATCTCGTCTTGACGGTATCTTGTTATGAAAAATTTCCGATTTTTTTGACATGCATAAAGAGCTAGTTAGTCAGGGTACAACGTCCAACAAGTTTGAAGTCCGTAGACCCAATACTCGTGGAGAAAATGGGACATAAGCAAGAATATTTTGCCCGAGTTTGTTTCTGTGTGTAAATTGCCATAGAGTAGGCTGTCAGCGGGCTTCACTCCGTGGTTTGTTTACATGCTATATCTCGTCCTTACGGTATCTTGTTATGAAAAATTTCCGATTTTTTTGACATGCATGGAGAGCTACTTAGTCAGGCTACAACGTCCAACAAGTTTGAAGTCCGTAGACCAAATACTCGTGGAGAAAATGGGACATCAGCAAGAATATTTTGCCCCAGTTTGTTTCTGTGTGTAAATTGCCATAGAGTAGGCTGTCAGCGGGCTTCACTCCGTGGTTTTTTTTACATGCTATATCTCGTCTTGACGGTATCTTGTTATGAAAAATTTCCGATTTTTTTGACATGCATGGAGAGCTAGTTAGTCAGGCTACAACGTCCAACAAGTTTGAAGTCCGTATACCCAATACTCGTGGAGAAAATTGGACATAAGCCAGAATATTTTGCCCCATTTTGTTTCTGTGTGTAAATTGCCATAGAGTAGGCTGTCAGCGGGCTTCACTCCGTGGTTTGTTTACATGCTATATCCCGTCTGGACGGTATCTTGTAATGAAAAATTTCCGATTTTTTTGACATGCATGCAGAGCTAGTTAGTCAGGCTACAACGTCCAACAAGTTTGAAGTCCGTAGACTAAATACTCGTGGAGAAAATGGGACATAAGCCAGAATATTTTGCCTGAGTTTGTTTCTGTGTGTAAATTGCCATAGAGTAGGCTGTCAGCGGGCTTCACTCCGTGGTTTGTTTACATGCTATATCTCGTCTTTACGGTATCTTTCTATGAAAAATTTCCGATTTTTTTGACATGCATAGAGAGCTAGTTAGTCAGGCTACAACGTCCAACAAGTTTGAAGTCCGTAGACCCAATACTCGTGGAGAAAATGGGACATAAGCAAGAATATTTTGCCCGAGTTTGTTTGTGTGTAAATTGCCATAGAGTAGGCTGTCAGCGGGCTTCACTCTGTGGTTTGTTTACATGCTATATCTCGTCTTGACGGTATCTTTCTATGAAAAATTTCCAATTTTTTTGACATGCATGGAGAGCTAGTTCGTCAGGCTACTACATCCAACAAGTTTGAAGTCCGTAGACCCAATACTCGTGGAGAAAATTGGACATAAGCGAGAATATTTTGCCCCATTTTGTTTCTGTGTGTAAATTGCCATAGAGTAGGCTGTCAGCGGGCTTCACTCCGTGGTTTGTTTACATGCTATATCTCGTCTTGACGGTATCTTTCTATGAAATATTTCGGATTTTTTTGACATGCATGGAGAGCTAGTTAGTCAGGCTACAACGTCCAACAAGTTTGAAGTCCGTAGACCCAATACTCGTGGAGAAAATGGGACATAAGCAAGAATAGTTTGCCCGAGTTTGTTTCTGTGTGTAAATTGCCATAGAGTAGGCTGTCAGCGGGCTTCACTCCGTTGTTTGTTTACATGCTATATCTCGTCCTCACGGTATCTTTCTATGAAAAATTTCCGATTTTTTTGACATGCATGGAGAGCTAGTTAGTCAGGCTACAACGTCCAACAAGTTTGAAGTCCGTAGACCCAATACTCGTGGAGAAAATGGGACATAAGCAAGAATATTTTGCCCGAGTTTGTTTCTGTGTGTAAATTGCCATAGAGTAGGCTGTCAGCGGGCTTCACTCCGTGGTTTGTTTACATGCTATATCTCGTCCTTACGGTATCTTGTTATGAAAAATTTCCGATTTTTTTGACATGCATGGAGAGCTACTTAGTCAGGCTACAACGTCCAACAAGTTTGAAGTCCGTAGACCAAATACTCGTGGAGAAAATGGGACATAAGCCAGAATATTTTGCCCCAGTTTGTTTCTGTGTGTAAATTGCCATAGAGTAGGCTGTCCGCGGGCTTCTCTCCGTGGTTTTTTTTACATGCTATATCTCGTCTTGACGGTATCTTGTTATGAAAAATTTCCGATTTTTGACATGCATGGAGAGCTAGTTAGTCAGGCAACAACGTCCAACAAGTTTGAAGTCCGTAGACCCAATACTCGTGGAGAAAATGGGACATAAGCCAGAATTTTTTGCCCCAGTTTGTTTCTGTGTGTAAATTGCCATAGAGTAGGCTGTCCGCGGGCTTCACTCCGTGGTTTTTTTTACATGCTATATCTCGTCTTGACGGTATCTTTCTATGAAAAATTTCCGATTTTTTTGACATGCATGGGGAGCTAGTTAGTCAGGCAACAACGTCCAACAAGTTTGAAGTCCGTAGACCCAATACTCTTGGAGAAAATAGGACATAAGCCAGAATATTTTGCCCGAGTTTGTTTCTGTGTGTAAATTGCCATAGAGTAGGCTGTCAGCGGGCTTCACTCCGTGGTTTGTTTACATGCTATATCTCGTCCTTACGGTATCTTGTTATGAAAAATTTCCGATTTTTTTGACATGCATGGAGAGCTAGTTAGTCAGGCAACAACGTCCAACAAGTTTGAAGTGCGTAGACCCAATACTCTTGGAGAAAATAGGACATAAGCCAGAATATTTTGCCCGAGTTTGTTTCTTTGTGTAAATTGCCATAGAGTAGGCTGTCAGCGGGCTTCACTCCGTGGTTTGTTTACATGCTATATCTCGTCCTCACGGTATCTTGTTATAAGAAAATCCTGATTTTTTTGACATGTAAGGCGAGCTGGTTAGTCAGGCTACAACGTCCAACAAATTTGAAGTCCGTAGACCCAATACTCGTGGAGAAAATGGGACATAAGCCAGAATATTTTGCCCGAGTTTGTTTCTGTGTGTAAATTGCCATAGAGTAGGCTGTCAGCGGGCTTCACTCCGTGGTTTGTTTACATGCTATATCTCGTCCTTACGGTATCTTGTTATGAAAAATTTCCGATTTTTTTGACATGCATGGAGAGCTAGTTAGTCAGGCAACAACGTCCAACAAGTTTGAAGTCCGTAGACTCAATACTCGTGGAGAAAATGGGACATAAGCCAGAATATTTTGCCTGAGTTTGTTTCTGTGTGTAAATTGCCATAGAGTAGGCTGTCAGCGGGCTTCACTCCGTGGTTTGTTTACATACTATATCTCGTCCTTACGGTATCTTGTTATGAAAAATTTCCGATTTTTTTGACATGCATGGAGAGCTAGTTAGTCAGGCAACAACGTCCAACAAGTTTGAAGTCCGTAGACCCAATACTCTTGGAGAAAATAGGACATAAGCCAGAATATTTTGCCCCAGTTTGTTTCTGTGTGTAAATTGCCATAGAGTAGGCTGTCAGCGGGCTTCACTCCGTGGTTTGTTTACATGCTATATCTCGTCTTGACGGTATCTTGTTATGAAAAATTTCCGATTTTTTTGACATGCATAAAGAGCTAGTTAGTCAGGGTACAACGTCCAACAAGTTTGAAGTCCGTAGACCCAATACTCGTGGAGAAAATGGGACATAAGCAAGAATATTTTGCCCGAGTTTGTTTCTGTGTGTAAATTGCCATAGAGTAGGCTGTCAGCGGGCTTCACTCCGTGGTTTGTTTACATGCTATATCTCGTCCTTACGGTATCTTGTTATGAAAAATTTCCGATTTTTTTGACATGCATGGAGAGCTACTTAGTCAGGCTACAACGTCCAACAAGTTTGAAGTCCGTAGACCAAATACTCGTGGAGAAAATGGGACATAAGCCAGAATATTTTGCCCCAGTTTGTTTCTGTGTGTAAATTGCCATAGAGTAGGCTGTCCGCGGGCTTCTCTCCGTGGTTTTTTTTACATGCTATATCTCGTCTTGACGGTATCTTGTTATGAAAAATTTCCGATTTTTTTGACATGCATGGAGAGCTAGTTAGTCAGGCAACAACGTCCAACAAGTTTGAAGTCCGTAGACCCAATACTCGTGGAGAAAATGGGACATAAGCCAGAATTTTTTGCCCCAGTTTGTTTCTGTGTGTAAATTGCCATAGAGTAGGCTGTCCGCGGGCTTCACTCCGTGGTTTTTTTTACATGCTATATCTCGTCTTGACGGTATCTTTCTATGAAAAATTTCCGATTTTTTTGACATGCATGGGGAGCTAGTTAGTCAGGCAACAACGTCCAACAAGTTTGAAGTCCGTAGACCCAATACTCTTGGAGAAAATAGGACATAAGCCAGAATATTTTTCCCCGAGTTTGTTTCTGTGTGTAAATTGCCATAGAGTAGGCTGTCAGCGGGCTTCACTCCGTGGTTTGTTTACATGCTATATCTCGTCCTTACGGTATCTTGTTATGAAAAATTTCCGATTTTTTTGACATGCATGGAGAGCTAGTTAGTCAGGCAACAACGTCCAACAAGTTTGAAGTGCGTAGACCCAATACTCTTGGAGAAAATAGGACATAAGCCAGAATATTTTGCCCGAGTTTGTTTCTGTGTGTAAATTGCCATAGAGTAGGCTGTCAGCGGGCTTCACTCCGTGGTTTGTTTACATGCTATATCTCGTCCTCACGGTATCTTGTTATAAGAAAATCCTGATTTTTTTGACATGTAAGGCGAGCTGGTTAGTCAGGCTACAACGTCCAACAAATTTGAAGTCCGTAGACCCAATACTCGTGGAGAAAATGGGACATAAGCCACAATATTTTGCCCGAGTTTGTTTCTGTGTGTAAATTGCCATAGAGTAGGCTGTCAGCGGGCTTCACTCCGTGGTTTGTTTACATGCTATATCTCGTCCTTACGGTATCTTGTTATGAAAAATTTCCGATTTTTTTGACATGCATGGAGAGCTAGTTAGTCAGGCAACAACGTCCAACAAGTTTGAAGTCCGTAGACTCAATACTCGTGGAGAAAATGGGACATAAGCCAGAATATTTTGCCTGAGTTTGTTTCTGTGTGTAAATTGCCATAGAGTAGGCTGTCAGCGGGCTTCACTCCGTGGTTTGTTTACATGCTATATCTCGTCCTTACGGTATCTTGTTATGAAAAATTTCCGATTTTTTTGACATGCATGGAGAGCTAGTTAGTCAGGCTACAACGTCCAACAAGTTTGAAGTCCGTAGACCCAATACTCTTGGAGAAAATAGGACATAAGCCAGAATATTTTGCCCCAGTTTGTTTCTGTGTGTAAATTGCCATAGAGTAGGCTGTCAGCGGGCTTCACTCCGTGGTTTGTTTACATGCTATATCTCGTCTTGACGGTATCTTGTTATGAAAAATTTCCGATTTTTTTGACATGCATAAAGAGCTAGTTAGTCAGGGTACAACGTCCAACAAGTTTGAAGTCCGTAGACCCAATACTCGTGGAGAAAATGGGACATAAGCCAGAATATTTTGCCCGAGTTTGTTTCTGTGTGTAAATTGCCATAGAGTAGGCTGTCAGCGGGCTTCACTCCGTGGTTTGTTTACATGCTATATCTCGTCTTGACGGTATCTTGTTATGAAAAATTTCCGATTTTTTTGACATGCATGGAGAGCTAGTTAGTCAGGGTACAACGTCCAACAAGTTTGAAGTCCGTAGACCCAATACTCGTGGAGAAAATGGGACATAAGCCAGAATATTTTGCCCGAGTTTGTTTCTGTGTGTAAATTGCCATAGAGTAGGCTGTCAGCGGGCTTCACTCCGTTGTTTGTTTACATGCTATATCTCGTCTTGACGGTATCTTTCTATGAAAAATTTCCGATTTTTTTGACATGCATGGAGAGCTACTTAGTCAGGCTACAACGTCCAACAAGTTTGAAGTCCGTAGACCCAATACTCGTGGAGAAAATGGGACATAAGCCAGAATATTTTGCCCGAGTTTGTTTCTGTGTGTAAATTGCCATAGAGTAGGCTGTCAGCGGGCTTCACTCCGTGGTTTGTTTACATGCTATATCTCGTCTTGACGGTATCTTTCTATGAAAAATTTCCGATTTTTTTGACATGCATGGAGAGCTAGTTAGTCAGGGTACAACGTCCAACAAGTTTGAAGTCCGTAGACCCAATACTCGTGGAGAAAATGGGACATAAGCCAGAATATTTTGCCCGAGTTTGTTTCTGTGTGTAAATTGCCATAGAGTAGGCTGTCAGCGGGCTTCACTCCGTGGTTTGTTTACATGCTATATCTCGTCTTGACGGTATCTTTCTATGAAAAATTTCCGATTTTTTGACATGCATGGAGAGCTAGTTAGTCAGGCTACAACGTCCAACAAGTTTGAAGTCCGTAGACCCAATACTCGTGGAGAAAATGGGACATAAGCCAGAATATTTTGCCCGAGTTTGTTTCTGTGTGTAAATTGCCATAGAGTAGGCTGTCAGCGGGCTTCACTCCGTGGTTTGTTTACATGCTATATCTCGTCTTGACGGTATCTTTCTATGAAAAATTTCCGATTTTTTTGACATGCATGGAGAGCTAGTTAGTCAGGCTACAACGTCCAACAAGTTTGAAGTCCGCAGACCCAATACTCGTGGAGAAAATGGGACTTAAGCAAGAATATTTTGCCCGAGTTTGTTTCTGTGTGTAAATTGCCATAGAGTAGGCTGTCAGCGGGCTTCACTCCGTGGTTTGTTTACATGCTATATCTCGTCCTCACGGTATCTTGTTATAAGAAATTCCTGATTTTTTTGACATGTAAGGCGAGCTGGTTAGTCAGGCAACAACGTCCAACAAGTTTGAAGTCCGTAGACTCAATACTCGTGGAGAAAATGGGACATAAGCCAGAATATTTTGCCTGAGTTTGTTTCTGTGTGTAAATTGCCATAGAGTAGGCTGTCAGCGGGCTTCACTCCGTGGTTTGTTTACATGCTATATCTCGTCCTTACGGTATCTTGTTATGAAAAATTTCCGATTTTTTTGACATGCATGGAGAGCTAGTTAGTCAGGCAACAACGTCCAACAAGTTTGAAGTCCGTAGACCCAATACTCTTGGAGAAAATAGGACATAAGCCAGAATATTTTGCCCCAGTTTGTTTCTGTGTGTAAATTGCCATAGAGTAGGCTGTCAGCGGGCTTCACTCCGTGGTTTGTTTACATGCTATATCTCGTCTTGACGGTATCTTGTTATGAAAAATTTCCGATTTTTTTGACATGCATAAAGAGCTAGTTAGTCAGGGTACAACGTCCAACAAGTTTGAAGTCCGTAGACCCAATACTCGTGGAGAAAATGGGACATAAGCCAGAATATTTTGCCCGAGTTTGTTTCTGTGTGTAAATTGCCATAGAGTAGGCTGTCAGCGGGCTTCACTCCGTGGTTTGTTTACATGCTATATCTCGTCTTGACGGTATCTTGTTATGAAAAATTTCCGATTTTTTTGACATGCATGGAGAGCTAGTTAGTCAGGGTACAACGTCCAACAAGTTTGAAGTCCGTAGACCCAATACTCGTGGAGAAAATGGGACATAAGCCAGAATATTTTGCCCGTGTTTGTTTCTGTGTGTAAATTGCCATAGAGTAGGCTGTCAGCGGGCTTCACTCCGTTGTTTGTTTACATGCTATATCTCGTCTTGACGGTATCTTTCTATGAAAAATTTCCGATTTTTTTGACATGCATGGAGAGCTACTTAGTCAGGCTACAACGTCCAACAAGTTTGAAGTCCGTAGACCCAATACTCGTGGAGAAAATGGGACATAAGCCAGAATATTTTGCCCGAGTTTGTTTCTGTGTGTAAATTGCCATAGAGTAGGCTGTCAGCGGGCTTCACTCCGTGGTTTGTTTACATGCTATATCTCGTCTTGACGGTATCTTTCTATGAAAAATTTCCGATGTTTGTTACATGCATGGAGAGCTAGTTAGTCAGGCTACAACGTCCAACAAGTTTGAAGTCCGTAGACCCAATACTCGTGGAGAAAATGGGACATAAGCCAGAATATTTTGCCCGAGTTTGTTTCTGTGTGTAAATTGCCATAGAGTAGGCTGTCAGCGGGCTTCACTCCGTGGTTTGTTTACATGCTATATCTCGTCTTGACGGTATCTTTCTATGAAAAATTTCCGATTTTTTTGACATGCATGGAGAGCTAGTTAGTCAGGCTACAACGTCCAACAAGTTTGAAGTCCGTAGACCCAATACTCGTGGAGAAAATGGGACATAAGCCAGAATATTTTGCCCGAGTTTGTTTCTGTGTGTAAATTGCCATAGAGTAGGCTGTCAGCGGGCTTCACTCCGTGGTTTGTTTACATGCTATATCTCGTCTTGACGGTATCTTTCTATGAAAAATTTCCGATTTTTTTGACATGCATGGAGAGCTAGTTAGTCAGGCTACAACGTCCAACAAGTTTGAAGTCCGCAGACCCAATACTCGTGGAGAAAATGGGACTTAAGCCAGAATATTTTGCCCGAGTTTGTTTCTGTGTGTAAATTGCCATAGAGTAGGCTGTCAGCGGGCTTCACTCCGTGGTTTGTTTACATGCTATATCTCGTCCTCACGGTATCTTGTTATAAGAAATTTCCGATTTTTTTGACATGCATGGGGAGCTAGTTAGTCAGGCAACAACGTCCAACAAGTTTGAAGTCCGTAGACCCAATACTCTTGGAGAAAATAGGACATAAGCCAGAATATTTTGCCCCAGTTTGTTTCTGTGTGTAAATTGCCATAGAGTAGGCTGTCAGCGGGCTTCACTCCGTGGTTTGTTTACATGCTATATCTCGTCTTGACGGTATCTTTCTATGAAAAATTTCCGATTTGTTTGACATGCATGGAGAGCTAGTTAGTCAGGCTACAACGTCCAACAAGGTTGAAGTCCGTAGACCAAATACTCGTGGAGAAAATGGGACATAAGCCAGAATATTTTGCCCCAGTTTGTTTCTGTGTGTAAATTGCCATAGAGTAGGCTGTCCGCGGGCTTCACTCCGTGGTTTGTTTACATGCTATATCTCGTCCTCACGGTATCTTGTTATAAGAAAATCCTGATTTTTTTGACATGTAAGGCGAGCTGGTTAGTCAGGCTACAACGTCCAACAAATTTGAAGTCCGTAGACCCAATACTCGTGGAGAAAATGGGACATAAGCCAGAATATTTTGCCCGAGTTTGTTTCTGTGTGTAAATTGCCATAGAGTAGGCTGTCAGCGGGCTTCACTCCGTGGTTTGTTTACATGATATATCTCGTCCTTACGGTATCTTGTTATGAAAAATTTCCGATTTTTTTTGACATGCATGGAGAGCTAGTTAGTCAGGCAACAACGTCCAACAAGTTTGAAGTCCGTAGACCCAATACTCTTGGAGAAAATAGGACATAAGCCAGAATATTTTGCCCGAGTTTGTTTCTGTGTGTAAATTGCCATAGAGTAGGCTGTCAGCGGGCTTCACTCCGTGGTTTTTTTTACATGCTATATCTCGTCTTGACGGTATCTTTCTATGAAAAATTTCCGATTTTTTTGACATGCATGGAGAGCTACTTAGTCAGGCTACAACGTCCAACAAGATTGAAGTCCGTAGACCCAATACTCGTGGAGAAAATGGGACATAAGCCAGAATAGTTTGCCCGAGTTTGTTTCTGTGTGTAAATTGCCATAGAGTAGGCTGTCAGCGGGCTTCACTCCGTGGTTTGTTTACATGCTATATCTCGTCTTGACGGTATCTTTCTATGAAAAATTTCCGATTTTTTTGACATGCATGGAGAGCTAGTTAGTCAGGCTACAACGTCCAACAAGTTTGAAGTCCGTAGACCCAATACTCGTGGAGAAAATGGGACATAAGCCAGAATATTTTGCCCGAGTTTGTTTCTGTGTGTAAATTGCCATAGAGTAGGCTGTCAGCGGGCTTCACTCCGTGGTTTGTTTACATGCTATATCTCGTCTTGACGGTATCTTTCTATGAAAAATTTCCGATTTTTTTGACATGCATGGAGAGCTAGTTAGTCAGGCTACAACGTCCAACAAGTTTGAAGTCCGCAGACCCAATACTCGTGGAGAAAATGGGACTTAAGCAAGAATATTTTGCCCGAGTTTGTTTCTGTGTGTAAATTGCCATAGAGTAGGCTGTCAGCGGGCTTCACTCCGTGGTTTGTTTACATGCTATATCTCGTCCTCACGGTATCTTGTTATAAGAAATTCCTGATTTTTTTGACATGTAAGGCGAGCTGGTTAGTCAGGCTACAACGTCCAACAAATTTGAAGTCCGTAGACCCAATACTCGTGGAGAAAATGGGACATAAGCCAGAATATTTTGCCCGAGTTTGTTTCTGTGTGTAAATTGCCATAGAGTAGGCTGTCAGCGGGCTTCACTCCGTGGTTTGTTTACATGATATATCTCGTCCTTACGGTATCTTGTTATGAAAAATTTCCGATTTTTTTGACATGCATGGGGAGCTAGTTAGTCAGGCAACAACGTCCAACAAGTTTGAAGTCCGTAGACCCAATACTCTTGGAGAAAATAGGACATAAGCCAGAATATTTTGCCCCAGTTTGTTTCTGTGTGTAAATTGCCATAGAGTAGGCTGTCAGCGGGCTTCACTCCGTGGTTTGTTTACATGCTATATCTCGTCTTGACGGTATCTTTCTATGAAAAATTTCCGATTTGTTTGACATGCATGGAGAGCTAGTTAGTCAGGCTACAACGTCCAACAAGGTTGAAGTCCGTAGACCAAATACTCGTGGAGAAAATGGGACATAAGCCAGAATATTTTGCCCCAGTTTGTTTCTGTGTGTAAATTGCCATAGAGTAGGCTGTCCGCGGGCTTCACTCCGTGGTTTGTTTACATGCTATATCTCGTCCTCACGGTATCTTGTTATAAGAAAATCCTGATTTTGTTGACATGTAAGGCGAGCTGGTTAGTCAGGCTACAACGTCCAACAAATTTGAAGTCCGTAGACCCAATACTCGTGGAGAAAATGGGACATAAGCCAGAATATTTTGCCCGAGTTTGTTTCTGTGTGTAAATTGCCATAGAGTAGGCTGTCAGCGGGCTTCACTCCGTGGTTTGTTTACATGATATATCTCGTCCTTACGGTATCTTGTTATGAAAAATTTCCGATTTTTTTTGACATGCATGGAGAGCTAGTTAGTCAGGCAACAACGTCCAACAAGTTTGAAGTCCGTAGACCCAATACTCTTGGAGAAAATAGGACATAAGCCAGAATATTTTGCCCGAGTTTGTTTCTGTGTGTAAATTGCCATAGAGTAGGCTGTCAGCGGGCTTCACTCCGTGGTTTTTTTTACATGATATATCTCGTCTTGACGGTATCTTTCTATGAAAAATTTCCGATTTTTTTGACATGCATGGAGAGCTACTTAGTCAGGCTACAACGTCCAACAAGTTTGAAGTCCGTAGACCCAATACTCGTGGAGAAAATGGGACATAAGCCAGAATAGTTTGCCCGAGTTTGTTTCTGTGTGTAAATTGCCATAGAGTAGGCTGTCAGCGGGCTTCACTCCGTTGTTTGTTTACATGCTATATCTCGTCTTGACGGTATCTTTCTATGAAAAATTTCCGATTTTTTTGACATGCATGGAGAGCTAGTTAGTCAGGCTACAACGTCCAACAAGTTTGAAGTCCGTAGACCCAATACTCGTGGAGAAAATGGGACATAAGCCAGAATATTTTGCCCGAGTTTGTTTCTGTGTGTAAATTGCCATAGAGTAGGCTGTCAGCGGGCTTCACTCCGTGGTTTGTTTACATGCTATATCTCGTCTTGACGGTATCTTTCTATGAAAAATTTCCGATTTTTTTGACATGCATGGAGAGCTAGTTAGTCAGGCTACAACGTCCAACAAGTTTGAAGTCCGTAGACCCAATACTCGTGGAGAAAATGGGACATAAGCCAGAATATTTTGCCCGAGTTTGTTTCTGTGTGTAAATTGCCATAGAGTAGGCTGTCAGCGGGCTTCACTCCGTGGTTTGTTTACATGCTATATCTCGTCTTGACGGTATCTTTCTATGAAAAATTTCCGATTTTTTTGACATGCATGGAGAGCTAGTTAGTCAGGCTACAACGTCCAACAAGTTTGAAGTCCGTAGACCCAATACTCGTGGAGAAAATGGGACATAAGCCAGAATATTTTGCCCGAGTTTGTTTCTGTGTGTAAATTGCCATAGAGTAGGCTGTCAGCGGGCTTCACTCCGTGGTTTGTTTACATGCTATATCTCGTCTTGACGGTATCTTTCTATGAAAAATTTCCGATTTTTTTGACATGCATGGAGAGCTAGTTAGTCAGGCTACAACGTCCAACAAGTTTGAAGTCCGTAGACCCAATACTCGTGGAGAAAATGTGACATAAGCAAGAATATTATGCCCGGGTTTGTTTCTGTGCGTAAATTGCCATAGAGTAGGCTGTCAGCGGGCTTCACTCCGTGGTTTGTTTACATGCTATATCTCGTCCTCACGGTATCTTGTTATAAGAAATTCCTGATTTTTTTGACATGTAAGGCGAGCTGGTTAGTCAGGCTACAACGTCCAACAAATTTGAAGTCCGTAGACCCAATACTCGTGGAGAAAATGGGACATAAGCCAGAATATTTTGCCCGAGTTTGTTTCTGTGTGTAAATTGCCATAGAGTAGGCTGTCAGCGGGCTTCACTCCGTGGTTTGTTTACATGCTATATCTCGTCCTTACGGTATCTTGTTATGAAAAATTTCCGATTTTTTTGACATGCATGGAGAGCTAGTTAGTCAGGCTACAACGTCCAACAAGTTTGAAGTCCGTAGACCCAATACTCGTGGAGAAAATGGGACATAAGCCAGAATATTTTGCCCCAGTTTGTTTCTGTGTGTAAATTGCCATAGAGTAGGCTGTCAGCGGGCTTCACTCCGTGGTTTGTTTACATGCTATATCTCGTCTTGACGGTATCTTTCTATGAAAAAGTTCCGATTTTTTGACATGCATGGAGAGCTAGTTAGTCAGGCTACAACGTCCAACAAGTTTGAAGTCCGTAGACCCAATACTCGTGGAGAAAATGGGACATAAGCCAGAATATTTTGCCCGAGTTTGTTTCTGTGTGTAAATTGCCATAGAGTAGGCTGTCAGCGGGCTTCACTCCGTGGTTTGTTTACATGCTATATCTCGTCTTGACGGTATCTTTCTATGAAAAATCGGGGAAGTGGTTGGCATGCATGGAGAGCTAGTTAGTCAGGCTACAACGTCCAACAAGTTTGAAGTCCGTAGACCCAATACTCGTGGAGAAAATGGGACATAAGCCAGAATATTTTGCCCGAGTTTGTTTCTGTGTGTAAATTGCCATAGAGTAGGCTGTCAGCGGGCTTCACTCCGTGGTTTGTTTACATGCTATATCTCGTCTTGACGGTATCTTTCTATGAAAAATTTCCGATTTTTTTGACATGCATGGAGAGCTAGTTAGTCAGGCTACAACGTCCAACAAGTTTGAAGTCCGTAGACCCAATACTCGTGGAGAAAATGGGACATAAGCAAGAATATTTTGCCCGAGTTTGTTTCTGTGTGTAAATTGCCATAGAGTAGGCTGTCAGCGGGCTTCACTCCGTGGTTTGTTTACATGCTATATCTCGTCTTGACGGTATCTTGTTATAAAAAATTCCTGATTTTTTTGACATGCATGGAGAGCTAGTTAGTCAGGCTACAACGTCCAACAAGTTTGAAGTCCGTAGACCCAATACTCGTGGAGAAAATGGGACATAAGCCAGAATATTTTGCCCGAGTTTGTTTCTGTGTGTAAATTGCCATAGAGTAGGCTGTCAGCGGGCTTCACTCCGTGGTTTGTTTACATGCTATATCTCGTCTTGACGGTATCTTGTTATGAAAAATTTCCGATTTTTTGACATGCATGGAGAGCTAGTTAGTCAGGCTACAACGTCCAACAAGTTTGAAGTCCGTAGACCCAATACTCGTGGAGAAAATGGGACATAAGCCAGAATATTTTGCCCCAGTTTGTTTCTGTGTGTAAATTGCCATAGAGTAGGCTGTCAGCGGGCTTCACTCCGTGGTTTGTTTACATGCTATATCTCGTCTTGACGGTATCTTTCTATGAAAAATTTCCGATTTTTTTGACATGCATGGAGAGCTAGTTAGTCAGGCTACAACGTCCAACAAGTTTGAAGTCCGTAGACCCAATACTCGTGGAGAAAATGGGACATAAGCCAGAATATTTTGCCCCAGTTTGTTTCTGTGTGTAAATTGCCATAGAGTAGGCTGTCAGCGGGCTTCACTCCGTGGTTTGTTTACATGCTATATCTCGTCCTCACGGTATCTTGTTATAAGAAAATCCTGATTTTTTTGACATGCATGGAGAGCTAGTTAGTCAGGCTACAACGTCCAACAAGTTTGAAGTCCGTAGACCCAATACTCGTGGAGAAAATGGGACATAAGCCAGAATATTTTGCCCGAGTTTGTTTCTGTGTGTAAATTGCCATAGAGTAGGCTGTCAGCGGGCTTCACTCCGTGGTTTGTTTACATGCTATATCTCGTCCTTACGGTATCTTGTTATGAAAAATTTCCTATTTTTTGACATGCATGGAGAGCTAGTTAGTCAGGCTACAACGTCCAACAAGTTTGAAGTCCGTAGACCCAATACTCTTGGAGAAAATGGGACATAAGCCAGAATATTTTGCCCGAGTTTGTTTCTGTGTGTAAATTGCCATAGAGTAGGCTGTCAGCGGGCTTCACTCCGTGGTTTTTTTTACATGATATATCTCGTCTTGACGGTATCTTTCTATGAAAAATTTCCGATTTTTTTGACATGCATGGAGAGCTACTTAGTCAGGCTACAACGTCCAACAAGTTTGAAGTCCGTAGACCCAATACTCGTGGAGAAAATGGGACATAAGCCAGAATAGTTTGCCCGAGTTTGTTTCTGTGTGTAAATTGCCATAGAGTAGGCTGTCAGCGGGCTTCACTCCGTGGTTTGTTTACATGCTATATCTCGTCTTGACGGTATCTTTCTATGAAAAATTTCCGATTTTTTTGACATGCATGGAGAGCTAGTTAGTCAGGCTACAACGTCCAACAAGTTTGAAGTCCGTAGACCCAATACTCGTGGAGAAAATGGGACATAAGCCAGAATATTTTGCCCGAGTTTGTTTCTGTGTGTAAATTGCCATAGAGTAGGCTGTCAGCGGGCTTCACTCCGTGGTTTGTTTACATGCTATATCTCGTCTTGACGGTATCTTTCTATGAAAAATTTCCGATTGTTTTGACATGCATGGAGAGCTAGTTAGTCAGGCTACAACGTCCAACAAGTTTGAAGTCCGTAGACCCAATACTCGTGGAGAAAATGGGACATAAGCCAGAATATTTTGCCCGAGTTTGTTTCTGTGTGTAAATTGCCATAGAGTAGGCTGTCAGCGGGCTTCACTCCGTGGTTTGTTTACATGCTATATCTCGTCTTGACGGTATCTTTCTATGAAAAATTTCCGATTTTTTTGACATGCATGGAGAGCTAGTTAGTCAGGCTACAACGTCCAACAAGTTTGAAGTCCGTAGACCCAATACTCGTGGAGAAAATGGGACATAAGCCAGAATATTTTGCCCGAGTTTGTTTCTGTGTGTAAATTGCCATAGAGTAGGCTGTCAGCGGGCTTCACTCCGTGGTTTGTTTACATGCTATATCTCGTCTTGACGGTATCTTTCTATGAAAAATTTCCGATTTTTTTGACATGCATGGAGAGCTAGTTAGTCAGGCTACAACGTCCAACAAGTTTGAAGTCCGTAGACCCAATACTCGTGGAGAAAATGGGACATAAGCAAGAATATTTTGCCCGAGTTTGTTTCTGTGTGTAAATTGCCATAGAGTAGGCTGTCAGCGGGCTTCACTCCGTGGTTTGTTTACATGCTATATCTCGTCCTCACGGTATCTTGTTATAAGAAATTCCTGATTTTTTTGACATGTATGGAGAGCTAGTTAGTCAGGCTACAACGTCCAACAAGTTTGAAGTCCGTAGACCCAATACTCGTGGAGAAAATGGGACATAAGCCAGAATATTTTGCCCCAGTTTGTTTCTGTGTGTAAATTGCCATAGAGTAGGCTGTCAGCGGGCTTCACTCCGTGGTTTGTTTACATGCTATATCTCGTCTTGACGGTATCTTGTTATGAAAAATTTCCGATTTTTTTGACATGCATGGAGAGCTAGTTAGTCAGGCTACAACGTCCAACAAGTTTGAAGTCCGTAGACCCAATACTCGTGGAGAAAATGGGACATAAGCCAGAATATTTTGCCCCAGTTTGTTTCTGTGTGTAAATTGCCATAGAGTAGGCTGTCAGCGGGCTTCACTCCGTGGTTTGTTTACATGCTATATCTCGTCTTGACGGTATCTTTCTATGAAAAATTTCCGATTTTTTTGACATGCATGGAGAGCTAGTTAGTCAGGCTACAACGTCCAACAAGTTTGAAGTCCGTAGACCCAATACTCGTGGAGAAAATGGGACATAAGCCAGAATATTTTGCCCCAGTTTGTTTCTGTGTGTAAATTGCCATAGAGTAGGCTGTCAGCGGGCTTCACTCCGTGGTTTGTTTACATGCTATATCTCGTCTTGACGGTATCTTGTTATGAAAAATTCCTAATTTTTTTGACATGTATGGAGAGCTAGTTAGTCAGGCTACAACGTCCAACAAGTTTGAAGTCCGTAGACCCAATACTCGTGGAGAAAATGGGACATAAGCCAGAATATTTTGCCCGA
>JASAOE010000544.1:0-50000 GCA_029964075.1 Patiria pectinifera
GATGGTCAACTGGGGCCAGTATTTGAAAAAAAGCCAGTTTTTTCCAACGCTGATCGGCCGATCAGCGTTGGAAATTGATACAAAAAAAACAACACTTTTCTTGAAAATGACAGTATACCAGGTGCCATGATTTTACAGGATGCTTTACACTGTCATTCACTAACAGTCCAGCAAGGTTTTTCAAAATGATTTGGTACTTTTATTTTTTGATGTTTGCAAATGTTGTATTTTCCCTTTAAATTCTCACTTGCAAGCAGAACTTTCTGTACATTATTTTTTCATCTCAGAAAAATTGCTTCTGGTGTTATTAATGTTGCTTTTATAAAGGAGTGTATCAGAATTTAAAAAAAAAATCAGAAATGTCAGATGCATTAGGAATAGGAAAAATTGAACCCCACATTTATAGAATTACCCAAATTTTAATGTCCATGTACATTGTACATTTTTCTTCTCCACTTTTTAAGTTTTAGAGTCCGATGACTCGGATCTCTACGATTCACACATTTATCAGTCATTGAAAATGGAAAACGTAAATCGACCCCCACGTCTGCTGATAAATACATGGAAAATTGTATTGCATCTCAGTTTACAAAAGCTGTTTTCCTCAAACAGACATTTTACCGTTGGACGTCTTACATTTTTGTATTTCGATCCCCTCCCCAGGGAAACACAGTAGGGTTAGACAAGACGAATCACTTGACGGTAATTGAACAAGTGGAGCTATAAGAAATACTGAAAATTGCTTTTGATACGTGTAGTTTTCCTCGTTTTCGCTGCCTCGTGCGGGATTGTCAGAGATTATTGTCTGGTGTCATACGTGATGATCAAGTTTTGGAGAGAGCCGTTTCTGTTTATTGTCGTTGGAAAATGCCATCACATATTGGATTTCTACGATCGGACAGTTCACTGTGGGACATCGTTAATAAAACTGTCAATCGAAATTGACTCTAAATCACTTTTTTCTTCCTGTGTCTTGAGAGAAAGACCATAAAAATCATAATGGATTTTTTTTAGCCTTTAGAAAAAGATCGTTTTTTCTTAAGTTGTAGTACTTTGTAGTCCAATGATGATGGTGTTCAACTACGTTTGTACTTTTATGAATGGGTTAAAATCCTGATGGAAGCATAATATATTTTTGTTTTGGGGCAAGGCACTTTACTATACTTGCCTCTCTCCACCCAGAAATATTTAAATCGGGACCTGAAGGGGTAGAGACCAGATTATATGGTGCTTGTGTTCTTGGGCAAGACACTTTACTACAATTGCCTTTCTACTAGGAGTTGATGGGTACCTGTGAGAGTAGAAAACAGATTAATATGGGGCTTTAGTTCTTGGGCAAGACACTTTACTACAATTGGCTTTCTACTAGGAGTTGATGGGTACCTGTGAGGGTAGAAAACAGATTAATATGGGGCTTGTGTTCTTGGGCAAGACACTTTACTACAATTGCCTCTCTCCACCTAGGAGTTGAAATCGGTACCTGTGAGGATAGAGACCACATTATATGTTGCTCATGTTGTTGGGCAAGACACTGCCTCTGTCCACCTACATGTAGGAGTTTTTATAAGTTGGTACCTGTGAGGGTAGAGACCAGAATGCGCCGATCTCCAGCTACTGCAGAAAAATGGCCTCATGGCCCGACGAACAGGGGTACTAAGCAAGAAGGTTTCTCAGACTGGCAGGACGTAATTGCTAACCACAGAAACTAAAGGTTACCGGCCAAAACGTCATGCAGTGTGTACTGCTTGTGGCCGGTTCTCCGCTGTTTCGTGCTTAGCACCTAAAGTTGTTAAGGGCCATGGCATTTGACTGAACATTGACCTGACGTGCGTTCGCGACGCACACAGATATAATTCGCCCGTTAATTTAATCGCTTTCCGCGTGACAAGTTTTGAATTTCCGCTGACCGGAGGCTGTTCACAAGATCATCAGCGCTTTGCCTCAAGGCCAGGAAATAATACACGGACTATGAAACTGAGACATTGACATACAGGCAGACGATCTGTATGGCTATTTATTGGATAAGCCACCAATTTTTTTGGTACTTATTACCGGTAGGCAGGAATGGATACTCGTGGATGTCGTTTCTTTCGTAGTTGCAGTTGTCCGTTTATAATGCATGGGGTGTGTAGATCGATACATCGGTTGCGTTGCGTGATGTAACAAAAGGCTGCGCGCAGGCACACGAACATGACAAAGTTGCATCAAGTGTAGTGCCCTGCGTGGAGGGATTGTTTGTTTAATTCCACTCAGGCGGGTCACAGATCAACACCGCAGGCTTATTTACCAAACGTGCGGATTGCTTTCCGCCGGTTATGCACGGACTAAAATCCCCGTCCTGCCTGCATCCCTACTGATCCCTTTGCTCTGTAGACTTTAACTGCATGGCTCAGCGCATTATCCACAGACTTCCAGATTTTACTAAACGAGTACGGCAGATGGGTGATGGGGTTGTGCCTTTGATGATACAAGCTTGGCATTTGGCACACAGTCAGAGTATGTCATGAGAAAGATCTTTGGCTGTAAGGCCATCACATTTTTGTCCTTTGAAAAAATATGGGTAGAATAACAAGCAATGGCAGCCATTTTGAAAATTTTGAAAATTGCTTGTTAGGCAAAAAAAAAATTACTCGGTCTCTGGTCAGAGTGCGCGTCGATTTTTAATCATGCGTGTCAACCTTTTTTTTCCCTTCAAATTAACACGGAAGCTACAACAGCGCCCTCTATTGCCGCACCTCCTCAAATTTTTGTACCAAGGAATGGGGAAATTGCACCAGGGCAAATGATAAAGGACACCAATGTATAATGAGGACACAAACAAGCAAAATAATACCCACCTTGTCTGTACAATTCAAGCTTGAAAAAAAAACGAAAAAAAAAAAAACCCCAAAAAACGCGTCGCCGCATCAATTCCGGAACTTTGGTCTGACCAGAGACCGACTATTTTTTTATTTTGGCCTTATTCTACCTATATTTTTTCAAAGGACAAATCTGCGATGGCCCCATAGCCACGGGCATGTGCGTCGTGTCATCGCTTGCACGCACCCATTCACGGATTCGCCCAATTACAAACCAACTACATTCTACTAACGGAAATTTCCAGAAATGTGTCGCTTGACACATCTTTGGAAATGATCTTTGATTGTTTTTTTTTTAAATGACAGCATGCCGGAGGGAATAATTTCACAGGGAGTGTAGTGTCATTACTATCTTTAAACCAAGTAAGCTTTTTAACAATGATTTGGTCAGTAAATTTCTGGATAGTTGCAAATGGTCCACTCTACCTTTAACAATGTATACATAAAGTAAAAGTAGGTTTACATGCCTGTAGCAACCTTGGTTAAAGCTTAACTCGACGTTTCTATATATCTGCTTGAGTTGCTGAATTCAAGACAGATTCCAAACGCGACAATTGTGTTTGCGTTGCATTCTTAATCAACTTACGTTGCCATGGTGTAGGAAATCCAGCTTGGCCCGTTACCAGAGTAACGCCACATATGTGTACTATGAATTTGTTGTTGACGTGCCCTTTTCCCCCCCGTTCTGTTCAGCGCGTCGTTGGGGACAACTGGTACGTCGTCGTTGTCATCGGTAATCCGCCCCCGGACTCAGAGCGAGGGGGAGGGAAACCATACCGCCCGCATCGGGGGATCCAGGTAGCCGTGTTTGACGATACGAAATAACCAACACTAAGCAATGGGTTGGCTGATAGAGGGCGCTCTTCAATGAATTTGTGTCGTATCACAGTGTGCTTGGCTTTGGAAATGAACAAACTTGCAAAATGCTCAATGACTGGAGAGAAGTTATAATTTAGTCATCACAAGTCGTCACAAACCGTCACAAGTGATCACAAGTGATCACAAAGAAACCACAAAGAAACCACAAGTGATCTCAAGGAATCACAAGTAATCACAAGGAATCACAAGTGATCACAAGTGATCGCAAGTGATCACAAGTAATCACAAGTGATCAGAAGTCATCACAAGTCAGTCCAAAGGCGAACCTGGCGTCAATCACAATTCATTGAAAAGTGCACAGTAAATAAAACATGGATATATGTAGAGCGCCCTCAATCAGTCAAACTGTCACTTTTTAGGCCAAGTAAAAAAAAAGAAAAGTTTCTAGTCCTGGCTTTTTCAAAAAAAGGAGGAGGCAGCCTTTTTTTTTTTCAAGATGGCGGATTTTCCATGATGTATTTGCTGTAACTTTTGTGTCCAAATGAGCTGTCGCAATTTCTACCAGATTTTGAAGTTGCATACATACATGTACATGTAGTAACAACTTTGGTTGAAACACATAAAAAGATGGCAAATGTCATTAAAACTTCAGAACAGAAAAAAAAAGAAAAAAAAAAGGAGGCTGCTGGGAAAAAAAATGAAGTGTGCAGGGATGAGAAACTCTTTTTTTTTTTTACTTGGCCTTGATACCGTGCATGACAATACTCATTCGACCAGCATTCTGACTGCTTTCTAAATTTTTAACTGATGAAATTTTGAAACTGCATGCCTAGCGATAGTAAAATCAGAATTGAAGTCATGATATTTTTTTTTGGGGGGGGAGAGGAGATGGATCTTGTAATAACCCTCCCTCTCTGGTTGGCAATTTCAGTGCACGGAAGGGGAAGCAGAAGAAAATTTGGACTGGCTATGACTGATCAAACAATAGGAGTAACCATAAATAGCTAAGGGATTAATCCTCCTTTGCAAACATACATTCTGTGCCAAGTTGTCCTTACAGTCAAAATCAATCAAGTGACTGTTTTTAACAACAGTTAAGAGCTCCCAGCCCACAAAGCAGGATTGACTGGCTGTGACTGTTTATGTAACTTGATTCAGCTATGCTTTGACTGTAGGTGATTCATAAGCCAGCTTTGCTTACCACTTGTCTACTTTTGTCTTTTGACTGAATTTGACTAGTCACAGTGCTTGCTTCAAATATGATCTGACTGTTGGTGACTAGCCTGTGTACATTGTAAAAGGCATGGCAGGGGAAGTGGAAGGACATTTTGACTGTCTGTGACTGATCAGACAATGGGCCTTATTCACGAGTCGGCCATATTGAATTGAAAGTTAGGTAAAATCTTAAATTTTGGAACTTGCGAAGAGAAATGAAAGCCAGTTCGTTTATAATAAATTCCAGTCTGCTTCAATGAATAATTTATAATTGATAATTATTTACATTCCCTAATGTTTAAAGCCATATTTAAAAAAGAAAAAGGACAGTAAAATAAGGCTGCATTGTGCCTGCATAAATAGTCTGGCGCCATGCCATTCACCAGTTAACACTTAATGAAATACATTCAGGCAACTCGACAAAAATGGCCCACTCGTGAATAAGGCCCATAGGCCTAGGAGAAACTGTCAATGGTTGAGAGATTAATTACTCAAATCTGACTGAGCTCTCAAACTTGCTTAGCATGAAATGACATTGCTTAAAATTTTATTAGTTTTGTTTGGCTTCTCAGTGACTGATTCCCTTGCATCCCTGCTCAGCATGAAAGAAATACGCTAAGCATTAAGCAATGATTTCTGCTTTATAGTGTAATCCGGCGAACAAAATTAGACACCATTTTTGAGGTTGTGCCACACTCGCGTGCACTGGCATGCGTGCCGCAAGAGGGCCGCAGCAGTCTTCTTAAAGGCAAGGTGCGCACGCATTTTGGTAACCGTATAATGGTCCAAGGAGCCCATAGTGCGTGCGTACCTGAGGTTGACTCGTGCGAGCCTGGAACTATCGCAGAAAATGTCTGTCGTCTGATTAGTCCGTAGCTACTTGCATGATATTTGGTGCCTTGGAATATTTTTGTTGATGCATGCAGAAATTAATTGAAGCTTGTTTTTTTTCGGTCAAACAGTAGATCTACAGCGCGTCCCGAAATACCCTTAAATCGTAAAATGTTGCGGGTCTTTTGGGATGCGGTGTATGATTTTGCATGTCTTCTTTTACTTTTTATGTAAACCATGCAACTTTTCAAAATTTTCAGCTCAAAAAATATAAAAATAAGATTTATAAAAAAAGTAGAGAAATGACCTTAGAGCAAACCATCTGATTTATTAATCATTTATTTTGGGGCTAATGCAAGTTTTACTTTAAAACTGCATGTACATTCACTTTGGCATCTGTTAACTTTGGGTGTAATGTAGGTTGGTGCAGTGGTTACTGTCCTCTTCTTCCATTGCCATGGTCCGGGTTCCATTCCTACCCAGACCACATGTGGATTGGGTTTTCAGTCCCTACCTGATTCCGTGGGTTGCCCCCCAGAAAATTCTTCTTGGGTTTTCCTCCCACCTCTAAAACTGTAATTGTTTTTCTGGCTTTCGAGCTGCAGTGCCTGGAGCACTTTTGAGGAATCCTTGGTTTCATTACCATGAAGATATAAACATGATAAATATAAACTTGTTTCTGGGTAAATCATTCCGGCTTTTAACGGCTTAATGGCTCTTGTGGTTAATAGATTGAAGTGGATAATGGGATAGACGAGGAATTAGTAATTTGGAGCAAAAATCCTCTTACGGCAAATAGAATGATGATTGATCTACGTTTTGATGCCGTAGTCTTTTGCGGTCAAAACTTGAGAATACACGTGCGTGGTGAGCCGTTGTTATTTTTTAATTGAGAGCCGTTCGTTAAATACAATATGCAGAGACGAAGCATCTTTATATGTCCGTGTATGGTTTGTGATTATGCCGTTTCTATGACCCCGTTCTTCAAATTTGTCCTTTTTTCTGTTTCACCGGCACTTTAAGTGTTCACCCACACGCATCATTAAAATGGGCAGTGTGCGCTGTTTTTCCGGTCTTAATAGGTCGTGCGACCTTCTACAGTGTTCCTCATTAATAAGGAAGGGTTTCTTTTAGAAGCTGCTCGTTAATGTAACTCGCATCGTTAACGTTGGGTCGTGCGACCTTGTACAGTGTTCCTCATTAATAAGGTACGGTTTCTTTTAGAAGCTGCTCGTTAATGTAACTCGCATCGTGAATGTTAACGATGACGTTAACGAAGACCTTGGAAATTGGCGAAGCGCGTTCCCGGGACGCGCTTATGTACGAGCAAATGTATGAGATGCGGACAATAGTGCGTAATGACGGCTGCGCAACCGTAATTAAAAGTTCTTCTTAATGAACTGTGAGGTTTTTTTTAGGATTTTGTAGGATCAAAGTAGGTAGAACTTCGCCAGACTCTATACATTTTGGAAAGGGGGGGGGGTTCCACACCAATTTGCTGACATGCTATCTGTTCTGAAGGAGCCTGATTTTTAAAAATTTTTACGGTCACCCTGCTGCCGCAAAGCGGGTTGCTGTTCAAAGCAGACGATCTTGGACACTGTTAGACAATAGGTGGCGCTATTAGTTGAGCCATATTTGCTGATAAAAATGATTACTTGGTGGGGGTGTCCCCCCTCCTTTGACACCCGTGCCCAGCTTCTCTACATAATGCCCTGACAGTATTATGTATGAGGAATTAGGAATATCCACATGTACATATTGAGACAGTCATCAGTAATGTATGTTACCCCTGAAGGCTTATTGTCATGCCTGTAATGTTTTCTGGAACCATATTAATTTTGAAGTTCCCCAGGAAAGTAAAGTTAAAGTAAAGTCTGTCACGAGCCAATGTGGCCCATCAGGCTGGCGTTTAACTCTGGTTTCAGTGGCATGAATTAAAGATGTACACCTTTGGTACACCTTTAATGTTGGCTTTTCCCAACCAAGTAGAAATACCGGTATCAGTCACAAATTCCAGACCAAATTTTAATGGGAAAGGGCTAAACAATTTGATACAAACTGTCCATCTGGCAAGCTTTCATTTAACTTTAATGAGTGGATGAAATGTGAATATATATTGTGCCTTACATCATCCGTGCTCTTTGTTTTTTTATCTTCACGTCACTTTGAAATCAAACTTTCCGTAAACAATCTAGAATGACAATTCCATGGACTCTCATACCGTGAGCCTTTCATTTTACAAGGAAGGTGGAGCGATGGATTCTGAAAGTCTGCAATTTCGCGAGATCAATGAAAGAGACCGGACAGGGAGTTTTTTTTGTCAACCCGACGACAACAGATTGAAAGCAAACATTGAAAATCCCCCGCCTGGAATCACTTCGGCACGATGTGATCGATTGAATGTCTGACATGGAGCTTTGCTGATGATCGCCCTTCCTTCTAAAGGAAAAAAAAAAGAATTAAAAAATAGGAACGTAGCTCGTTTGAATGGCCAGACTTTTGACATTGAGCATTGAGAGGTTTCTTTGGTGCAGTAATTTCCCTTATCAACCCTTAATCTTTAATTTTTTGCCGGGGGAGCAAAAGCGCTCCGGGAAATCACGACAAATATCATCATTCTTTACTCAAAAGCAGAACTTCAAATGAACTTCAATTATAAGATTGAAAATGAAGCCCCCATGATGCGTTTGCAGTAATTATAATTAATTTCAGAGTGACTTGTTTACAAATGCATTCCCCGTGCTGTTTTCGAGTTTCACCTCGAAATAAAGATTTGTTTTTTTCCAGTTCCCTTTTTCTTAATAGCAATCTAAAAGTTATTCACTTGTGAATCCAGCGGCATTTACATGTAGTTATTAAAATTATTTCTTTACAAATTTGAATTCGTGGTTGCCAGAAAATAACTCATCTCTCGCAGGACGGGTTCATCTGTGTGCAAAATGAAATCCCTTTTTCTGAGGGTTGCAGATGCATAAAATCGGATTACAGAAGATTTTTCGTTAGAACAAAACATACATGTACATGTACATATTGAACATTTGTTAGGAGACAAAAGAATCCATTTTTTTTCTTTTGGAGATCGCGGGGTATCATATTTAAGTGCCTGAATTTATTCATCTGAAATGACAAAATTAAATATTTCATGTGGCTGCAGTATTAAAAGAACCATTCCAAACTTGTTTGTTTCTCATGAATATATACATTACCTATATTGCCTTGCCATAGAAATTAAAACCAAAGTCTTAAAGGGGCATTAAGGCCTGAAATCCCCGAAAAAAATTCATGTTTTGGTTTTTGTACTTATCCTATTTCAAAGGTCTGGTTGAAAGGAAACAAGCCCAATGTCTTACCGTTCCCGAGGGAAGACAAAAACCAGTTGTTTACATCAGCGTGACGGACATTTTGTGGCACAAACGTATTTCGAGTTGTGTCTATTCAATGTATGCTACACGTTGTGTGTGTGTGTGTCACATAATACAAACAGCACCAATACACAAATGTTGTTTCTTACACATCCGCAGAATGCAAACCACTAAGCACTGGATCACAACTAGCACTAAACAAATTGATTTTTTGGGGACAAAAATGTGACCCCCGAAATTGGTTCTCGCAAGAACAACACAAAAATGCCCACTTTTAAAGGATGGTTGTGTAGACATTTATATTCTACTTTCAGATGCTCTTTCTATATAATATTTCATTTAAAACGCTTTTTGTGGCCCAATTGGGCGCATTCCAGGCCGTAGTGTTCCCTGAAAACCCATTTAGATGTAAGTACAACATTTAAATGTAAGTACAACATTTAAATGTAAGTACAAATGTAAGTACAACATTAAACTAAACGGAATCAAAACTGCATTTCTTAAAGTATGCCAAATGGCAAGGCAAGGCAAGTCTTAAGATCTCTCTTCATTTTGAGCAAGGACATGAAGGATTTTCTCGTTAAATCGTTAGACGTTTGCGGGTTATTGCAAATGTTTCTACCCCTACCTGCCTCCAAATTTCTAGAAGGCATATTGATGTATATGTTCACCTGTAACGGCGTTTGGCCAATTATTTGCTTCGGTAATAGCAGCATTCGTCAAGCGATAACGGCTTCATTACTTTTGTTTAATCTTTAGGTTATGCCTTGCCTACCTGAGTCTTGACAACCCATTTATTACATTTACATGAAAGAACTGTTAAAGGAGACGACCCTGTGGCATAGAAACGGAAGCAATTTGTGCAGTGCAGCGTAAGAATTATTATCGTGTCTCATCTTAAATGGACGTCACAAATTGGAAAAGGGTGGATTAAAGGGGTCATGGAGTGAAATTTTCAGAGGAACATATTCTGTGCAGCTTTCTACTCCTCTTAAAATGTATGAGAACTGTTTGACATCCCTTTTTGGCTAATTTCATTGAAAATTGCACTTCTGTAAACATTTGAATATTTCCTGTGCTTTTCCGGACAACTGAGGGCGCTGTTGCTGTGGTGTCATTTGAGGAAGACGCCGTTCGGTTTTAGGGGTTTTCTGTTCAAAATTGTGAACCCAAAAAGCTGCTCACTGAAAACGTTTGTGAGAAACGTTTGCTCATCGGCGTACTGTCTTGTACTGAAACAACAACGAATCACCAAAAAAAAGAAAATTTACGACTGCAAAATGTCAAAAACTCTGGTAACTTTTGGTGTTGAAATAGCTATAACATTGAAGTGTTGGGATGACGTTTTTACCATTGTTTGTCAGAGGCATTGCAAATTGCTGTTAGTGCGCAGGCGTAAGTTGCGTCGTGAATCGACCACTAGTCGACTAATGGTCCTCACCTAAACTTGGTCTCTGATGCCCAAGCTAATTTTGAGCAAATTCTTACAATACAGGGTGAGTAAAAAAAAGAAAAAGAAACCCAAACATTGGGTTTAAACACAACCAGTTAAAAGTTCACAAAATATGTTCCAAAACAAGAAAATTTCACTTCATGTGATTTCTTTTCGTTTGCTGAATGAACACTGAACTTTGTGATCCGTGGTGGACAGAACCTTAAAACGGTGGTTGTGTTTAAAATTCTTGAATAGTACACAAGATTTGAAATTCTTGTACTAAAGAAAATAAATGGTGGCTATCACTTTATATTGAAAGTGCTTTGAAAGTGCTACATGCAAAATGGTCATCCCGACATGTGGATTTATGTGTTTTTTTTTTTTTTTTTTTTTCTTAGAAAACCAAGAGGATTTGTTCGGGGTTGCACTTGCATAATCTCCATGGTGTATGTGTGGTTGGTGTGGTCTGTTTTGGTGGCACACAACTTAGAACACATCGACACACAAACAACAACATTTTGAACAACAACCTCTTTTGTAACCACTTGTGAGTGCACACAGGTAAATAGTCCTCAACCCATTCGCCGAGCTCATGAATAAAAGTTATACCCTCAAAATATTCCATATTAGAGAGGTTTATATTGACCAATTGAAGGGATACCGGTACAAATGTATGGCAATGAACCTCTGGCCCGGACTTGGGGCTTCCAATTCTGAGCATTTTGGATGCAGCTGGGCTCCAAAGGGGCGTTATTTTGCCATGTTGTGGAGGGATCGTTATTCAAAATGGCTACTTTTCCGGTTTAGAGATAAAAATGGGTTGTCTTCTTTGGGTGACAATATCTCCAAAAGTCCATGGTCAACCTGCCAAAAAATGAAAAGAAAATGAAAGATGACATGTTGATCATCATTTTTCTATACAGCGTAAATACCTGTGAGAGTTCTGAGTATCTTAAAAAGAATTTTGAAGTATGGGCATTTAGCACCGGTGTCTATGGTAATTTTAATATAGGGTTGCACCCTTGTACCGGTATGCCCAATATTGCACTCTTGGCGCTAAGCCTGGTGCCTTGCAAACCTCAAAATCCACGGACATGTATTTGAAGAGGAGTCTAGACCTAGGTCAATATAAGTACAGTTGTATGTGTACCTAGTTCTCCTCAGAGCCAGACAATCTTCTTGTGTTTGTCATGCGCAAACAGCGTTCCCGGGAAAACAACGTTCCCGCTTCGCTGCGCATAAACAATCTCGGCCGATCCAATTTAGAACTGAGACTGGACTAGAGGCTATTAACGTGCTCCGGCAATCCATCCATCATCTTAATAGCAAGGTCACACACTCTTGAGCCTGTCTTTTTTACGACCGAACAACCAAATTAAAAAAAACTTCCCCCTCGAGAATTGTGTTTTGAAAATGAGAACTTGGGACAATCTGCCAAGAAATTAATAATAATAAACATAAACCATTTTTATAAAGCGCATTTTACACGGGGTCCCAATGCGCTGAACAATTAACAGAGGAAAACACTAACATTATATATCATTTGCCGTGAGCAGATGGGTTTTAAGATTAACTTTGAAAATGTCCAGGGTTGGGGCTTCCTTGATGTGATTGGGTAGTTTGTTCCAGAGGGTTGGGGCTGCAGATGAAAACGCTCGCTGACCGTAATTAGGATAGCTTGCATCTTTTTACGATGATGCACAATTTGTTTTATTCTAACCCATCTTTTTTTTGAAGTGATATTGAGCAAATGTTTCGAGAAAAATGAAATTGATTTTCTGTGAAAATCGGTGCCTGTTGTAGCTTTACACGTACCGTAATGCAACAAATAATTATATTATTTAACAAATTTCACCCGCTACAGCCTTTCAAAAAAGCTCTTGCCTTTTGAAAAAATTCACTCAAAACAAAATATTAATAAAACCGTGGGTGTAGAATTTCACGGCATGGAAGTTTCCTTTGACCAAAATTGGAAGTCTCCGGCGATTTAACAATACCGTTTCCGTCTCAGCTTCAACGCTTGGGGGAATCCCGTTTTGAAATTAGATTTTTGCAGAAAATTAGCTAGGAGTGCCTCCAGGAACTGAACCGCAGCGTTGGCGACGAATTGTGGAATTCCTGTACATTGCCAAAGTTATTATTGAGTTGTCTGCTGAACGAACGCAAAGTTGTTTTGACCAAAATACTGAAGTCTGAAAAATGTTGTATCACACGATTCCGACCAAGGCACTTTGGTATTCAAACATTGGAAATCCTTCAAACTCCTTTGGGATGGTTTGTTATAATTAAACGAATACATCAACGTCCTATCTGCGCATTTTTGATGAATTTTTTTTCAGGCAAAAAAACACCAGATAGACATGTCAATTTAGGATTTAAGTCTGACCTTTTCTAGTTATCTGTTCAAACAAAGTAGTGTTTAGTAATTTATACTTGCAAAGCTCCCTATAGATTCGGTGGGCCAACTTGTGTTTGTAAATTGAACGCATACATTGACATTTTACCTGGGAATTTGTTAGTTTTCCTGAAGTCTTTTTTCCCCCATAGTTATGAAACCAATTTTGTCTGCTTTTTGTAACCGAAACCTTATCCCCAGGGCTGAAGCCTTAAATACCAATACACACACGCTGGTACGAGACTTGCATGTCGTTCGCGGCTTGAATTTCATGGCTCGTTCAGCTAGAGACGTTTTTTGGAGAAATTTGAAATTTGTGACATTTGCTCTGGGGAAAAAACTGACAAGTGCAAGGGCTGTCCCGATTATGCGAATATTCGATCATAAAGTTGGAACATTCATAAAAAAAAACACTAGGTACTGGCACACACACGATTGTAAAGTTGAGGCACTTAGGCAGATGCCACTGTTTTGGGGCGACTGTAATTTTTTTGGCGACGGCAGTTTCATTGTTCCCGTCATTTTAGCGGGTTAAACTCCCGGCAGTAATAAAATAGTTACTACAAAATACTCCAGGGGCCCATGATATCGATCATGGCATGCAAATTTTAACTTTAACTTTTTACCGGTGCGGCATGTAGTGGCAGCTGGCGCGTGTTATACTTGATCGGCAAGCTTTGAATATTCGAATATTTGGTCAAACGCTGTTTCGAATAATCGAATCTCTTCCAAAAACAAACAGCCCTTATATGTGATTCAAAATTCAATTGTTCAAACAGTTCAGTTGATAGATTTATAATTTAACGAAAATACGTACTGTGGGAAAAGCGTAGTGTGTGTCTAGGAAAAGTCAAATTAAAGGAATTAAGTATCCTTTCTTAAAGGAATTTTATATTCCGGCTTTATTTTATTTCTAGTTTCAAGCTTGTTTGTGATTACTCCTTAAGTGAGCAGAGTTTTGCAGATTTGCAGGTGCAGCAAATATTTCCACAGTAAAAGATGTTATTCTGTTCAGAGTACAAAGATCTCTTCTGCATTGCATGTGATAACTTTTATACTGACAAAATGTTTTAGCATACCTCTCAAGTTTTAATCCGAGTTTGTTCTGGTGCAACATTTCAATTAGCCTGTCGTTTTTTCCTCCTGCATGCTGCAAACTAATGTTTCCTTTCTGCCATTTTAAAAGATTTCTTAAAAGCAAAGAACCTGTTCTCGTTTTGTGTCTTTTATTTCCATGTTTTCCTCAATACTCAGGTTAAACATTTCATTTTTTTGAGCAAGTGTTCTCATTAACGTATTCTGCCCAAATCATACTTGTAACATGTAACAATTTCAGTAATCGTTGCTCTCATTTTTTCCCCTCGTTTTTCTCCACTTCAACTTTTTCCTCCATTCCTCGTCCCTCTCTCTTCCCCGAAATGATTTTTTTCGCAGCTTGCTTAAATACGGTTTGAAAACACGCCCTCGGACGGCTAGCGAAGGGGAGTCGCATTTTCGCAGCGGGCGTACACCGGAAAGGTAACGGCCACAGAAATCTTAACCCTGCTTCTGTTGGTGCTGATGGAGGATATCGCAGCTAACCTCATCTTAGTGCATGTGATTTAGTTTCATCTTCTGATCTTGGTGTCTGCTAAAACGTATTAATGGGTTTGATGTTGGGTGTCATGTCACTAATACATCACGTCACTTGTGCAAGATGTTGTGGAAATTTTTTTTCTTTTTTTCTCAGGTACTTTCGATAGCAAGGAAAAAGCAGCTAACATCATCCTAGTGCATGTGATTTAGTTTCATCTTGGTGTCTGCTAGAATGTATAACCAGTTTGATGTGGGCTGTCATGTGACTTGCAATATGCCAGAGGAATTGTGTTTTTTTGGGAGGGGTGGTTATTTTTTTAGCTGTTCAGCATGTTCAGTTGGCATGATTCCTTAAAGGGAATGATACAACATTTGCAAATATCCAAGACTTCCAAAACTAACAAATTATTGCAAAACTACCTTACTGGACTGTAAGTGAATGACAGTCTAAAGCGTCCTGTAAAATCATGGCACCTGGTGTGCTGACATTTTCAAGAAAATTGCTATTTTTATATCAATTTCCAACGCTGGTCGACCGACCATCATTGGAATATAAAAACTGGCTTTTTTTCAAATACTGCCACCAATTTACCATATTTACTGACCTTACAATTCCTCAAGGTCTATAAATTGCTCAGTTTCATCTTAAGTGAGGTCAGGGAACCATACCACAAGAACATGATTGTTGTTCTTCATTTTTCCAACATCCTACAAACACAAAACGCCAAACAAGTCAGTGTGACAATATTTGCTATAAAATATTAACCCCCCAAGTCCATCCATTTCTGAAAATTACAGCAAAAGCAAATGTTGTATATTCCCTTTATAGCAGATGTGACTGTCTGTGATTGTCATTAATTGTCTTTGTTTGTCAGTGACTAACTTTGCCGATTAATTCCTGTGTTTTTCTGTGACAGTTTGTGATTGTTCTTACAATTTATGTTGGCTGTGACTGTTGGTGACTATTTTTGTTTTTTACTGATTGGCCGTACCGGTATTTGTGTCTATGGATTTGAGCTGTTTGTAAAATTTTATCAGTGACCATATTTTTCCCCCAAAATGGGTATAACTGTCCTGTGTTGGCCAGTGACTTGCTACAGATAATGTCAAAGACTGTCTGTGATTGTCGTTGACTGTCTGTGATTGTCATTGACTGTCTTTGATTGTCAGTGACTGTCTGTAATTGTCAGTGACTGTCAGTGATTGTCAGTGACTGTCTGTGATTGTCAGTGACTGTCTGTGATTGTCAGTGACTGTCAGTGTTTGTCAGTGACTGTCTGTGTTTGTCAGTGACTGTGTGTGATTGTCAGTGACTGTCTGTGATTGTCAGTGACTGTCTGTGATTGTCAGTGACTGTCTGTGATTGTCAGTGACTGTCTGTGATTGTCAGTGACTGTCTGTGATTGTCAGTGACTGTCTGTGATTGTCAGTGACTGTCTGTGATTGTCAGTGACTGTCTGTGATTGTCAGTGACTTTTAATCAGTAACTGTCCATCCGTGTGTGATAAAGAATACCCTCAAAATCCTGTGAGCAGTTTGTGTGGTTTGAACCACGGACCTGCTAACTGACGGTGCAGATGTCCCAGCTACGCAACCACTTAGCTCACTGCGAGTCAGTTTGCAGCCCCAGGCTTTTCTCCATGTCTGTTGGTAATGTTTTTGTGCAAGAAGGTTCCTCTAAAAGTACCGTGGATGTCGGACAAGTTGCTTTTTTCTTCTCAATCTGTGAAATTGTTAGATACTTACATTTCGACTTATCGTTTAGTTTCAGGTGTTATTGTACGTGTATGCATATTTGTGACTACATATGAACCAATCGAAACATATGTATATATTACATCTGCAAATGTATACATTACATTACCATTTTTTAAAATTATTTTTATGCGAGTCCCTCAGATAATAGCCTTGCCTCAATTTGTTTCTCCAGACCAGAAACTGTTGTCAACCTTGAGCCAAGACTAACTCTTTATGTAAATAATTTTTTTTGCTCTTCAAAGAAGCGGCCATTTGATGGTCCTCAATCTCAGCGGTGACCTTTAATCAACAGTTCCTCAGATTGTAGTCTTAACTCAGGCTGTTTGCGTAGAGGTTTGCTGTCAGCCTTGAGCCAAGACTAGGCCTCAAAAGGAAAATTGATTGAAAGTGATTAAAACGTGTAACCTTTTATCCCCTAGTCCCACCAAAGCCAGAGGGCGCTTTGCCATGCCCCAGCGGACTGGTTCCGGCAGCCTGCGACCGTCCAGCATGCATCGTGTTGTGCAGCCTATATCCAACTCACCACCCATACCAAACAGTCCTCTGAGGTAAAAAAAAAAATACCCAGCATGCTACACTACTGCCGCCATCTTGGTCTGGTACCCCGACTTCACAATCACGCACATTGATGATAAAGTAAACTCACTATCTTGGGTACCAGCCTATTTCAAAACACCTCACTCTGAAGCAGTTGGCATTCAAAATGCAAGATGGCGGCAGAATAAGAAAGGCTATAATTAATCATTGAAAGTTTATCTTTGAGACTTTGAGAAAACAAAAACTACATTGTGAAAAAAATAGGACCAAATTAGTAACGGTGAAAATCAAGAAATTCCAGTTATGGATTCCTTCTGTGATGGACAATGGTATGGGTATCTTCTGTCAATTTTTATCTCTTGTTGATTTTATTTTGCTGGATATATTTGCTTTGCTGTTGTATCACATTGTCTTATTGCTTTTCCCACCTTTTCTTCACATTTTCCTACAGTGATTTTTACTTTTGACACGACCGTTACTTTCCCCTCAACAATATTATCACACATGTCACATGAATAACATATTGCAAAGACATTTTAAAATAAAAAAGACAAATTCCAGGGGATGATCGAATATTTGAATATTTGTTATATTCAGGCCAGCCCTAACGTGGGATAGTATGCTCTGTCCATGTTTGCAAATCTGCAAACATGCTGTTATAGACCATTATCATGTTGCGGCCATCGTGAGTTTTTCCCATTGAAATCAACGTAACCAAAGCGAGGCTGGATGGAAAAATAGTCTGGTTCCTTTTTGCACAAAACCCATTATCATTGAGTACTGTTATTGAAACATTGTGACAGGGAACATGACTAAAATGGTGGCAGCATGATAAAGATCTATTACAGTCTTTGCTCTTGACCCTGGAAAGCCATCCTTCAATTGGCATTGGAAATGGAAAGGGGAGATGTGTCAAAGCCCTTTGGTAAACTTTGGTGATAGTTCACGATACCAGTTTATATTTTTTTGATGTATATATATTTTGATGTACATGTATCACAATTTCTTTCAAATTGGTGCACAAATTCATCCTTCTTCCTTCACTTTCCCACTTCCAAACCTTTCCTCCCAGTTATCATGGTGACCGCCTCGATCTCTTTCTCTTTTTATTTGCTCAAGTAGTGTGTGATGGTCGTGATTATTTTGTCGTCTCTTCTATTTCTATTTTGATTTTGCCGCAGTGAAAGTCCCCTTGGTGTTAGCGAGGATCGTTTTCTGTCCTACCCCCAGCCCCTGCATGCCTCAGATCCCAATCTCTCTGATGAGTTCCCCGGCTACGGAACCAGTCCCAGTGACCACCTCCTGGCACGGTAAGCCCCAGGGATCTTCCGGTACAACTTCCGGTACAATTTCCGGAATAACTTCTGGTACAACTTCGGGTATGACTTCTGGTACAATTTTGGTGCAACTTCTGGTACAACTTGTGGTACAACTTCTTGAAAAACTTCCAGAAAATGTTCCGGTAAATGTTCCAGTAAGCAACCAGAAGTTGTGGCACAACTGCCGGTACAACTGCCGGTACAACTTCTGTTATAACTTCCGGTACAACTTCGGGTGTGACCTCTGGTACAATTTTGGTACAACTTTTGGTACAACTTCTTGAAAGACTTCCAGAAAATGTTCCGGTAAATGTCCCAGTAAGCAACCAGAAGTTGTGGCACAACTGCCGGTACAACTTCCGGCACAACTGCCGGTACAACTTCCGGCACAACTGCCGGTACAATTTCCGGTACAACTTCCGGTATGACTTCTGGTACAACTTCTGTTAAAACCGCTTAGAAAACCTCCAGAAAATGTTCCAGTAAATATTCCAGTAAGCAACCAGAAGTTGTGGCACAACCGCTGGTACAACTTCCTATACAACTTCCGGTACAGCTTCTAGTATAACTAATGAAACTAATGAAAATGTTTCAGTACAACTTCCGGTATAATTTCCAGCATGAAAAAAAGAGTAAAACCTCAGGTGCAACTTCTGGTACAACTTCCGCTACAACTTCTGGTACAACTTCCGGTACAACTTCTAATAAAACTACCACAAAATCTTTCATTACAATTTTCGATATAAATTTCAGCATAAAAAAAATCTCCACATAAGGACTTGTTTACGTCTACTCCTAAGAAGGCCATACCATAGCACAGCTAGAGGGGTGTTTCGAAATAAACATGCAGTAAAATTGTCAGACAAAAACATTGAAAATTTATAATTTTGACTTGTTTTGACTTCAGGACCGAAAAGTTTAGATTTTTTGACCAGCTGGGGTAATTATCAGCATGCAGACTCCCACCGGTCTTAAACAGAGTGTTTAAAAACGGCAAGCACACATTTATTCTGATACGTGTAATGTCATTATCACCTAATAGTGGTCTTTGTTCAAGCTGGTAATATACATTCCACATATCCACCACCACCATGTACAACTGCAAGTCATCTTGAGCAGAGACCGGAACTTGGACCTTGAGTGTCTCCTCTTTCTTCAAAGTTGAAATTGCATTTTGCGGGGTTGATTTGAAACAATGCTTGGCTGTAGTTTGTTGCCGTGTTTCTAATACGTCTGCATTTTCAATTTTTTTCAAAATTCCAATTGGTTTCTAGGTTTTCAGGATCTGGGCGGAGCCGGACGCCCGATTCGCCGACTCGTACACCAATCAGAGAGGAGAGCGTGGAGTTCACCGACGAATACATGAATATGGCGCCCTCTGGTGCCTCTAAAGGTAACAAAGCGGGTTTGCGCATTTTTTTTTGTTTTTGGTACTTTCCCCCACCATGTCTTAAAGAACAAATTATTATTTCTTCTTTGAAAATTCACTTTTAATTCAAAAATTGTAGAGGGTAGAAATTGGAATGATTAAGTAGCACATTGTCAACAACTTCTTCATGTTCATTCACTGATTTCATGTTGCATGATATACATTTGTAGACGTCATAGTTAGTGCATGCATGTTGGCATGGCTAGTACACTGTATATACTTCCATATTCATCATAGCATGATTGGACTGACCAATAGACTCATTATAGTTGTTCCTTACTACAAAAAAAATTAATTGTGTGTGGCAAATATCAGTCCAAATGTTTCACTTTGTGGAAGCTGTAATCCTTTGGCGCTATAGCGTACACTTTGTGAGGCCCCCCCCCCAAAAAAAATAACAGGCCTTGGACTTTCATCCACAAGTCAGTTTTAGAGGTCAATTGTGCCTGTAAATAACTGCATTTTAGTGGTGTGCGCTGCCCCCCTCCCAAAAATGGTACGACTGTGCGGCAAGAAAGTGTTTGAAATATGCTCAATATGCATGTTCATAAAATAGAAATGTGTTATCTTATGGATGGAGTGTTTGTGTGTGTCTCGTTTCACTTGCATGCCCGTCTTTTGTTTCTACCTCGTTTGCCCGTTTAAATACACACAGCCGTCCTGACTGTACCTGTCCCCACTCGCCAGCCCTTACACCACCGCACGATGAACACTAGAGGGCGCTCTCCGTCCCCCGAACATGTCTACGCCCTCTTGCAGCCGATTCACCTCACCATTTCACCACCATCACCTCAATCACCACCGTCACCGCCGTCGGGGGTGCATTGTTCACCACCTTCACCACTGCACTTTCCACGTCAGTTCTGTCATTCTGTATGCATTGTTTTAAAACCCGTTCATGTAGTTCAGCCATTTTAGAAAACATGTTGGGTTTGCATGAAATGTACAGTGTAGCAATCTAATTTGGTCTAAGTTGGTACACTTTTTCGGAAAATAAAAACTGTTTTCAAAACGAGTTGAATGTTATTTGTAAGTTGAAATCATAACTTTGATCTTGGGAAAGTCTGATTACCACCGCGACCAAAAACAAAAATTGCTTTAGGCCAAAAAAAAAAAAAATCGGTCTCTGGTCAGCGCGTGGGTCGATTTTAATCATGCGCGTCAATCTTTTTTTTTTTCAAAATTGTTCCGCGGTAGCTCCAACAGCGCCCTCTATTGCCGCACCTCCTCAATTTTATTTTACCAAAGAGCACCAAGGAATGGGAAATTGCACCAAGGCAAATGATTGAAAGCACCAAGGCAAATTATGGAGGACACCAATGTACATGAGGACACCAAAAAAGCAAAAAAATACCCCTCCTTGTCTGTACAATCCAAGCTTGAAGAAAAAGAAAAAAAGCCAAAAAAAAAAAAAAAAAAGCCGCGTCCCCGCGTCAATTCTGGAACTTTGGTCTGACCAGAGACCAAATAATTTTTTTTTGGCCTTACCCTAACCTTTCGAAATCCATCAAAATCCATTTCCATATTTTGGGGATTTTTGTAGGCAAGGCACGGGTACCAAGTCCATCAAAATCCACCTATAATAGTGGTGGTCTTGTGGTGGATTTCAATGGATTTGGCCCTGAAGCATTATGTGAAGCTGGGTCAGTGATGGATTTTGGCGGACTTGGTCTGGTACTCAGTGAAAGACACTAGGGAGTTAGGGTTAATGATGTTTTTTTAAGTATAAAATGTTGTTGCACTTTTTCTGCAGTTATTCTAGTGTTGTCAAACTTTTAATCACTACCTCTCTCTAGGGTTTAGAAAACAGGGCTCCTTTCGAGCTTGGGATTTTATCTCTGGCTTGAATACCATGACATTTTGTATGCCCAAATTAAGTGAAGCCTTAGCTTTGAGGTGAAGCCGATGTTTCAAATCTTTGCCCTGCGACTTTTCAGCTCCAGCGCCTCCCGATGAGGACCAGTCCTACATGTCCATGACCCCAATGAGCCGATCAGGGTCACGGGGGTCGTCTGGCTACGCCCCGCCCACGCAGGCCGCGCCCCAACTGACCCAGAGGTCTGCCAGCGTGAGTGGGCGGTTGATGACGGTCCCGCCCAGCCAGGATGAAGGGTACATGATGATGGCACCAAGGAAAGGTAGGGGTGTGGTCAGTGGGTGTGGTCAGTGGGTGTGGTCAGTGGGTGTGGTCGATGGGTGTGGTCAGTAGGTGTGGTAACTTTGCATGCTGAAGCCAGGAGTATGAAGGATGCACAATGATTGCACTGGCAAAGCCGGGTTTGGCTATCAGGGCCTGGCGGTGGGTGTGGTCAGTGGGTGTGGTTAGTTGATGTGGAAAATAGACATAAGTCTATTCCTTGGCCCAAGGAAAGGTAGGGTTGTTGATGGGGTGTGGTGGGCGTGGTCAGTGGGCGTAGCTAGCTGGTGCGGTCAACAGAGATTTGACTGTTGTAAGCCGATTAAACTAAAAGACATTGTGTGCAGAAGGAAGGGTTTGTCAAAATGAGGGTTTGGTCAGTGGTCGATCAGTGGGTGTGGTCAGTGGGTGTGGTCAGGGGTGTGGTTTGTGATGGTGGTTGGTTACTGTGGTGAGAGGGGATTTTCATGTATTGCTTGATGGTCCCTATTAAAGTTCAAATTTTAATCAGGGTTTTGTTGATGTGGCGACGTCAGCATATATGAGTATTTTGCCATCCCTAGATTTGAAGAAAATTACGGAATAAAATTGGGCAGGAACTTTTTGAAAAATGATAAAATATTGTCCACATTCTTCAAGGGTTGAAAAATGTATGGAATTTAAGACTGACTTAAACACAGGTCAAAGTGACAGAGAAAATCGACAATTTTTCCTCGTAACAAATCTATTCCTCATCAACATACGTTGACAGACTAAATACTGCCAGTCTGCCATATCAGCTTTTCGAAACAGCCCCCTCTATTGGCTCATCACGTACATCTTTGTCCCAGTATACTCTTTACTGGAAACTCCAATAGCGCCCTCTTGTGTTCATAGTTCTGAAGATATGCAATATGTATGTCTTTGTTTGCCGCTGTGACTCGGATTGCAGAAGTAGTTATACTGACAACTGGTGTCATTAATCGTGTTGATTTATGGCTTGAAATGTATTGCCTCGTTTAGCTCAAATTGCTGGTTGCACGGGGACAGTTAAATGTAGGGGTACCGGTATCGTACCAGTGATTTCCATTTTCCTGTCGCATCACGAGCACCAGAAAAGAAATAATATGAACGGACTGTAAAAGGTGTCTTCTATGTGTGATTGTTAGTATTTTTTTTTCTTGAGCCGGTTTTCTGTTCATCAGACTCCGTAGTTGTTAAATTTGTATTGTTTACATTTTTATTTCATTTGTCTTTTAATCTCTTTTGCTTAAAATTTGTTCACTTCGCAACCAATTCAAGAAAAGCATCAAAACATGCAATTGAACGAAGGAAAGACATGATTAATGACAAAATGAATTCAGCTTGTCACTGACTGAAAGTTGAATAAATTCTATGAGATCAGTGGAATCTAATGTCCTGGCAAGAACAGATTTGCATATATTTGAGCATGTCACAATAACTTAAAACTGATACATGTACATGTACCTTTGATGAAAACAGAAATATGCTTCAAATGATACCCGTAAGGGTTGTATTCCGAATGCTTTTTTTTCCTTGTCGGCCAGCATCATGTTGGTGTATGTAAAAGTGTGCTGATTCGGCGATTAATTATGTCATAAAGACTGTGTCTTGAGTCTTGATCTCGACATTCTGACCTTTGAGCGGGTCCTTTCTATATCGCGTCTCCTCATTTTAAAATAAAACCTAGAGTCTAGATGTCTAGTAGACACAACTTTATTCTTTTTTATGTTTTGAATTGAGCAAAAAAGTCTGCGGTAGGTAACGTGCTTTGTAACGATATGTTACGTGATACGCCACGCAATAATAGAGCTGGCCAATCACGGTCGTGTCTAGGTTTTGTAGATCTATGCCCGGCCGTTTGTATTACAAAAACACTGCGTCCGAATCGACCAATCACAATCTTAGTCCAGATTTCGGAATATAGTGACGTCACGAGTTAGTAAAGTTGACTCCGATGGGCTGGCGTGCGGGGGTGCATTCTTGCCTGGATATCAGACGTTAGACCGGAGATAGGGCTCCGTGGACAATGGGTGCATGCAAACTCGGACTAGCATCTGTGGGCCGGCATGCTGTTTTGGAAACAAGTGTGCCATATAGTCGTTCACTTGTGCACACCATTCTCGTAAACAGGATTAGGTTCTTTGATTGAAACTTCACAGCACAGTCGCTGCCCGCTTCCTCGAACAATCAGCCTGATGGATGCTCCGAACCTCCTGTTTCTGATTGGTTCTCACACCCTGCTTTGCTCTCTGGCGTCGGAATTACCCAAGATGACATGTTTTCAGTAATAGACCTGTCCGAGAATTGGATCGAGGTGTTTGGGGGGTTTCTCCTTCATACCTGATCTGTCAGGGGCTTTTGTTGTCAGGTGCTGATGAACAGGTGTTGTAATTGATTGGATTTTTTTTTCTTCATTTCTTTCTTTTTCTGGGATTTGTGGTGTCACTGGAGGAGCCTGGAGACAGGAGACTTTATTTTTATCTTTATTTATCATGTTTATGAGAAAGCTCTGTTGATCGAGCTTGAGGCTATTTACACGGATAATACTCAACTTTTGAATCCATGAGTCATTTTCAGCAGGTCCTGGAGTGCTTTGGCCTCGTGGTTGAGGGCATTGGGTTTGTGGTCTGCGGGTAAGTCTGCAGGTTGTGGGTTCGAGTTCAGGCTGGGGTCAGGGTGCGTGTGCCCTTGGGCAAGGCACTTTGACACTCATTGCTTCTCTCCACCCAGTAGTAAATGGGTGCCTGTGAGGGCAGAGATGGTTATTGTGGTTGATTTAGCTTCCTTTTTCCTTCCAGCTTTCTTCTCCCTTCTTCCTTTAGCTGTATATCCCCAGGGAGCTGAGGTTTGATGTGTGTTTGCCCGTTGAAGCAGGGAAAATAATAATGTGAAAGCGCTTTGATACCCCCATTGCGGCGTAAAAGCACTATATTAATGTCGCTATTATTATTAAATTTGGAATTGCTGCAACAGGGCGACATATTTCTCAAGTGTGGTCTCAATTAGGGCGACACGCCTCATTGGGGCGACAATTTTATTATTATTATTATTTTTGTCCCTTCTTTGCAGAAAACAAACTGCCTTATGGTTCCATTTCCACCCAGTGCAATCCACCTTTGTAACAAACAGCTCGTAAGATAATTCATAAGGTCGATGCTAGCCAAGGAAGAGGGGCGGTGGTGGTTAAGTTTTAAGTACCAAGTATTGAACTAAAGGAGCTGTTAAAAATGATTGTACATTTTTTTGTAGGCCTACATGCCATTGAAAAAAAAGGAAGTGATTGATGCTCAACTATTTCGCAGAAGTCGCTTGCAGCTGGAGAAAAGGTTCACCGTACTTCAGTTGGCTGACATTTTTGAAGAACTGCATTCTTTCTTTGACTGGGAATAAACTGTCCTGGTTTTCAACATTTTTTTTTTTTAAGAATTGCGGTGGTTTACTTAATTCATTGAATTCCTGTAATATCCGAATTATGTGGTTGAAATCTGCGGGTGCGGGAATGTATGCGACCCTCATGAACTGTGTTTTCCAAAAAATGTGCGGCATTTCCTACGACCTTTGTGGTTTATGCCATCGTCCGCTTCAGTCTGTACTTGGGGCTTTATTTTGGTTGTTTCTTCCAGCAGTTTTATGTCCATCTTGGGAGTTTGATCCTTCCGAGAATGTCAACAATGATTTTGGGGTGATTCACGGTGACGGTGTGCTGATAGGGAGTGTTGAAGTGAAGCTCATGACAGTTTTGACACTTGTGTCCATCACTCAATTGAAAGACTGGAACAGAAACTTTTGCTGGGACGTATTAAGGGATACTGCGTCCTGGAACAGCCCAATTTTGCTACAAAAGGCGCTTTGAACAAAATGATGTTCATCAGAAAGAACAGTAGGATATAAACATCCACACAACTATCCTTTGAAAACTAGGCGTTTTGAGTTATTCCTGTATTATGCGAGCGAATACGACTTTCAGGGTCCACTTTTGCAACCCAAAATAGTTGAGCTGTTTGGGTGCTAGTTGTGATTTCATCCGTAAAGTGTTCGCCTTTTGCGGACGTGTAAGAAACCACATTTTGTGCATTGGTGATTAGTCACAGCTGTTGTGAGCACGGTGTTGAATATTGACACAAACAACGTGTATATCGTACGTTGACTGAAAACGACAGGAAAAGCGTATTCGTACTCTGTCATGTCCGGTGTAAACAACCTGGGTTTTTTTTTGTCTTTTCTGGGGAACGGTAAGACATTAAGTTGTTTCCCCTTTAAGCCATGTCAGCCTCCAGTAATTGCAATTTGGGTTCAGGAGTTCATGTTTTCTCAGAATCATGGCTCTGTTTTCATGAAGGATAAATAATGTCTCCAACCCAAATTGGCCTGTCATACTGTCCGCCTCCTTTCTCAAAGCCCAGAGGAATTTGTGGTTTACACAAAGTGTTAGAGCGGTAAATCCCTGGATTTTGTTTTCCAGGAAGTATATGAAAAATACTATGGTTATTTGTTTAATATTTAATTGTTTAAGCTCCAGCAGGAGCATCTACATGTCACTTGGTGGTCGGTCGGTCTGTCTGGCCCTGAAAATTGACCAAACGTATGGTGCTCCATATGTAGCATTGGCGCCACATTTTTCGGCATCGCATTTTGTCAGCTCTGGTAGTGATCTTTTGATTATCATGCAAGACTTCTTCGAGGGGGACACCAGACGGTCAGCATGTACCCAAGTTTCCCATCAACACTGTAAATATAAAGGAGCAACATAATATGAGGACCATTGTTTATTGGTGTTTTTTAAAGTCATGTTTTTTGTTTTTCGAGTGAAAGTGTTCCAAAGGCACGCTCTGTTATGGGGGTCTGGGGGCATGCATCTGGAATTTTTAAATCTACGAAGCTTTCTCCTGCATTCTAAAGCAATTTGAGAATAATTTTCGGAACTTTAGCCTTCCATTGATTATTTTTTGCCCCATTTTATAAGTATCATGATATTATAGTCAGCAGCTGAATTGGGGGCAATGCGACCCCTGTAAGACACCCCCCAGATCCAGAACTGACAACCAATGTCCTTCTAATGTTCTCATTGTTTTGGTATAAGCATAGCGCCCTCTTTTGTCCACGCCCAGAGCCATTGTAAATAAATCGGTGAAATTACCCTATGTGATCCTAGCAGATTACTCTATCCAGTCGGGCAGATAATCTATATTGCAGGATTGGATTTTCATAAGTGATGTTCGTTGGAAAATAATGTCCTTCTTAGTTGCGACGATAATTGGATTCGAAGCGTCTTATTAACCCTTTTGTGAAGCAATCAATCTTGGCATTTTTTTTTTCTCCTTGTAGTTTTTCCGTTCATTGAATACATGTCGAAAAGTCAAGAGCTGATTTCATCTTAAAAGCACATACATTAACCCAATTAGATTTCAGGAAATCAGAACGATGTGGTAAATTAGTTTTGGATTGGCTTATTTTGATAAATAAATAACCTACAAAATTCCATCCGATTGAATATTAGAAGCTTTTTAAAAGGGAATTTGGGTACAGATTTCGTGAAAGAAAACAGAACATTAACATGAAACAATTTCAGAATTATTGTGTTCATTGGTGATTTGTTTTTGTTTTTACAAACTAGGGCGGCACACCACAAGAAAAAACACACTTATATATATTTTTATGCTTATGTTTTTTGCCGATGGGGGGAGGGGGCAGTTGCTCGTCAGTGGGTCCCGGCCCCCCTGGGCCCCCTCTTGGCGACGGGCCTGATAGCAGGGGAAGTGGAAGTGAAATTTTTTGACTGTCTGTGATTGTTTAAATGGCAGGAGGGTTAAAAGAAGAGTAGGTACTCGGGAAAACTGAAAGTAGGAATTAACATTCCTCTTGAAACAGGACAGATCATAGGTTGGAGGGAAACAAGCACCAGGCAAGGAATTCCAAAGAGATGCAGCATGTGGGAACAAGCTATTGGAATATCTTTTTGTTCTACGTCTAGGTATTGAAACAGTATATGGATGAGAACAGGCAGAGAGCCAAGTCTCTCTCTCAAACTCTCTGATTGGGAGGAGCCATGAAACAAGAAACCGTGACAACACAATTCCTTTTCCGGACACCGAACCGAAAACCTCCCTACGAATACGTTACTTCCACCAAAACTTTGTTGTGATTTTTTTTTTTTAATTCCCCAACGCCCTCAGAATCCGTTCGCGATCTTTCTCAGGCTTTTCAGCACTTCCCCCAAAGGTGGTTGTCTGTGTGGGCAACGTGTATAAACCGTCGCGGCACGCGTGTGAAGCCGACTCTTGTGTTAACGCCAATCGCCTTGGTTCTTCAAATAAAGACTTGGAATACGATACGGTATCACATACCTTTCCCCTAGGGAGGCACTTTTGTCCAAGAAGCATGTTGACCGAAATTTAACAGTGGGCTATTATTAATACTGTAACAGAGACACGTGTCTGATTTGACAGGACAAAAATATCCTTTTTGTATTATTCTACATCTTTTTATTAAATTTTATTATTCCACACTTTTTACGTTGGCGGGGAATACGTTGACCCAAATTGAACATTGAGCTATTTTGAATGTTGTAACAGTCATTGGTCTGATTTGGTGGAAGATTGTCTTTTACTCTTCCGTGGAAACTATTATGTCGTGGAGAGAAATTGAGAAAGGACGGCTGTTTGTATGAAACTTGAAACTTGGTTCAGGTCGTGTCTCTTGCTATCAAATAACGCAGTCCTTTCCTCTACATGCTTTGAAAGCAGCATTCGTAAATGAAATGTAATAGCAATGCTCACAATTTTACTTGTTTGTGTATAAACATGGATTTTTGCTTTGTTCATGTTGCTTCTTCGGGTTTGATAACCTTCGATTTGCACAGTGCTTTAGGCCTCGTTGTCTGGTGCATTGAACTCCTGATCTGGTCATGCTTGTGGGTAATTCTGCAGGTTGTGGGTTCGAGTCCAGCCTGGGGTTGTGGTGCGTGTGCCCTTGGGCAAGGCACTTTTTCACTCATTGCCTCTCTCCACCCAGGGTACCTGTGAGGGCAGCCAACTGGCAGAGATGGTCATGTGTTTGATTTTAGCCGGTTGCGCCGATATGGCAGCATAGTGCTGAGATTTTCTTTGCAATGTTTACATCGGCCCGATTAGCAGGGGTAATAATAGTGTACCCCACATTAAGAACCTGTTAGGTTGATACATGCGCTATGCACATTATGTACATGTACAATCCATATTATTATGAGTATTTTATTAGTTTGACCAAGGATTTTGGAATTGTCATAAAATGTATTTGGAGTTGAAGCACGACCAGTCCCGCGTTACTTTAAAAAATATGTAAAAAAAATTAAAATAAAAAAAACAGTAAATAAATTTGTCAGATGTGACAAATTATCAGACTTGAGTAAGATGGACCTTGTACATGTATCAGCAATGGCGTATTACTAAGGGGGCGGGGCATGGGGTTCCCCCCACCTGGGGCTGTAATCTCCTTATACCCCTCCTTTTTGCCCCCCCCCCCAACAAAAATGATTACCCCCTTACAGAAAAGGAGGCCCCCTCCAAAAAATGTGGCCCCCTAAATGCCCCTCTAAGATGGACCCCAATAACACCCTTGCTCCCAAAACCTCCTGCCCCCTCCTCCCCACCCCCTAAAAGAAAAGGGGGACAAATTAATATTCTCCCAAAAGGTGAAGAACCGTGAGGCGGCGCCTCGTCCCAATGCCAGAGCCTCAGCTGCGCACCTGAAATTGGCAGCAATCTTAATTAGCTTGGCTAGGATGTGGGTCGCCACGGCAACCCCCTGAGAGATGCTCTCGGATGCAGGGATTTCCACCTCCCCCGGTCCCCTGCTCCCCCGAGGCAGTGATTTCGCCGGAAACATTGAGAGCCTGATAAATGTTGTCATTTTGGAGGGCAAATGGCCGAGAGGGTTGTCAAGCTTGAAGAGCACTCAAGAGAAGAAGGAAAAAGAAGAAGTAAATAGAAGCTCTTGATTATACCTCTAACGAAGGTCTCTTGTTTCCTGAGAAATCAGAGTGTCTGCCTTGCCATTACATTGAAAATGGAGGAAATGTTAGACAATATAATATTTTGAGCTTGTTGTACCAAAAAAAAAAACATTATGGGAAATATCTGGATTTAAAGACATGATATGAGTTCAGTTGTAAAACACACTTGGGAAAAATGTGAAAATGAGGCCAGACAATGCCCTTAAATACCGGTATTTTTTTTTGTGGGTATAAGGACAAGGCAATATTTAGTTTCATGTGAAAAAAATAGTTTTGGGGGAAAATTTGTATTGAAACTGTAAATTTTACTGACCAAAAAAAAAAAAAAAGCTACAAAATGGGGCAAGAAAATCATGTCAGTTGGGCAGGTTTTTAGTAAGGATTTTAGGTTTACACATTAAAATGAAAACAATTCTAAATTCATTTACAAATTTTCCAAAAACATTTAAACAAAACCTGAATTATAAAAAAGGGACCTATATGTACGTTCATGAAGTCTTCCTTTGAGTTATAAACCTACAACGCACAAATAATTAACGATATTTTCAAACCTATATACTTTACAAAACCTTTGAAGCACTTCAACACTTTACTTGATTACATTCAAAGCACACGTAGTTAAGTTTTTACTTTTTCAGTGACTGCCATTGTTGATTTAGCATGTCAATCACGCCAGTCTGCAGACATAATGAGCACAAATGTTTAAACAGTTGTTTGCTAAACATTTACAAAATTAAGTGCAAAGTCACATCCTTAGTTTTTAGACACTTGAGGAAATGAGCAATTCTACAGCACTCTCTCTCTCTTTGAAATCGTGCGTTCAAATTTGGTGCAAAACCCACTCGAGTTATGTTCTTTTTCGACCTAATATTTGTAAAAAAAATTCAATTCTTTTTCCCCTTGTTGTTAATTTGCTGATTTGTAAACAACTTGATCAAATTACTCCCCCCCCCCCCCAAACAAAAAGGGTTTCAAGGTGAAATTTCAAATTTCAAAATCAAATTTCAGATTTTAACTTAATCCCTTTTTCTCCCCCTGGCTTTTAAGCCAAGAAAGTGGGATCTTGCGATAGTGTATTCCTTCTGTGTGTCCGTGTGTTCCGTTTAGGTTAGGTCAACTGTTCAGTGCTGTCATATGAAAAGTCAGACTTCAATCTCAACCAAACTTGGTGACAATAATCTTTGGGTAGAAGGACGTAAGATGAGTAGAGACATTCGAGGTCAAAGGTCATCTAGGTGTCAAATGAGGTCATTGTTGATTTTGGTTAGTTGCACTGAAAAGTGTGCTTACTAACTGACTCTGTAAATACTGCCAGCATGCCAGGGGGATCGCGCAAGTTAAACTTGCAGTATTTTTATAGGCCTTTTCACACTAGAGCCTCTCAACCTGGGTTAAACTCAACCCCCTGCATGGGCGCAAACCCTGGGTTGAGTTTTTTTTAAATTTTTCAACCCCGCGTTCAGCCCCGCATCGTTTCACACTTGTTTCGTGCAAACCGAGCTTAGTTCGCTCTGTTACTATCGTCTTGAACCCTGGCGAGAGTTACAACGTGGGTTGAAAATCTCAACCCTGGTCTGGAGCAGGGCGAAATCAGTCTTATTAGGGTCGACCGTCGCAGGGTTGGCACGGGGTTGAAAATTTTCAAGTGTGAACACCACATGTTTTCAACTATGCGTCAACACCGCGTCAACCCCGCTTTTTGCCCATGTGGTTTATTATTTTATTCAGTGATATCAACTCATGATAAACTCATTGCAGTAAACAAAACTAGAGATGATACGCACTCGGCATCATTTAATTTAGCCATCTCTACGGGTGCAACTGCAAATTTTTTTTTCATTTTATATATATTTTTTTTTCGACCGACTGGCCCTTCTTCAGAGGCAAAAATATATGACAACCGTAGAAATAAAAAGGGATGCCCTATTGCGTCCGAAAGATAAAAATCAACAAGCCTTTATTTGTCATGCACCATAGACCTTGAAAAGGGCCCGGTTTTTCCGTCCCAGTGAATCCAAATTAATAATTTCCCGTGGCCTATATTTTTCCCCCCTCGTCACTTGGCAGTAATCCAATTTTTACATCCCATCATGAAACAGGTCTGGGGAACCCCCCCCTTATGTTCCCATTCTTTTTCTAATGTGTTCCCACTCTGTCAGAAAAGTACAGATACCTCTCCAAATAAGATTGAATGTAAAATCAAACATCAGGAAGGGAGCTGTTCATTGCCAGCTGGCTGAATTAAAAAAAAAAAAATTAAAGTTGACACGGTGCTTCAAACACGAGGGTTGACGATTTACAAAAAGGAGCGTTGGCAGCTTCTGGGAACACCTGCTTGGACTAATATGAGAGTTTGACTGGGCGACAGCTTTTGTGATCTCACAGAATTTTCGTCAAGGGTGTTTGAAGTACCGTGTAGTATCACTGCAGAGAGATGTGAGACACACTCGTAGATCAAGTCTCGAGTTGGCTGGATGTAATTTACCTTTTTCTGGTCAGGTTTAAAATTTTGTTTTTCTTTTTTTGGAAAATTGATTGAAACTGGCCAGATGAAGGGTAGACTGATTATCATGTGGGACGGGACAGCTCAAGGTATGCTGACGTGTTTTGGTGTATGATAGCTGGCAGAAAATATAAAAAGAAGAACAAAAATTGAGTTTGCTTTCCAAAATAAATTGACCAGTTTTGGCGCTCCGGTTTTGTAAAAAAAAAAAATAAGGAAAGTGGAAAGTAGCTACGATGTTTTACAAACAGACGTTTTTAATTGGTATATTTAGTAATGGTGAATGTGGCCTAGTGGTAAGAGAGTCGGGGTTCTCATCCAGTTGCTGGCCATATGTTGTGGCCATATGTTGTGTCCCTAGGCAAGCAACTTTACCCCTTTTCACCCAGGAGTATAAATGGGTACCGGCATTAGCCTTACTGGGGAGTAGTACCATGGACTGACATCCTATGTACGTCCCAAAATACCCGCAACTTGTTTTAGCGAGGCTCTAGCATCGACGTGGAAACACGTACCGCCATTATTTTAATACCAATTTAAAGCTTAGAATCTTAACTTTATCCCTGGTGAGTATTGGTTTGATATTGAAAAAGGTTGTAAAATTATTTGTGTTCAAATAAAGGCATGTCGAAAACAAACTCAACCACTTTCAAGGAAAATCGATGATGTAGAACATCAGATGCAAACTCGAGTCAACAAGCTGTTGAAATAACAAAAAACACCAGTTGATTTATATTAAAAACACATTGAACTGAGACGAAGAACAATATTGTGAATTAATTTAAGGTGTAGTCTACGTGGAACGAGAAGAAAAGGAAATACAGAAAGTTAAAGGCAATGAGATCGTCACATCATGAACATGATAGCATTTCCACATTAGAAAAAATGCGTGTGATTGGTTTTCCTTGAAATCGGTTGAGTTTGTGTTTGACATGCCTTTATTTGAACACGAATAATTTCAAAACCCTTGTGAAAGTCAAACCAATACTAACCAGGGATAAAGTTCAGATTCCAAGCTTTAAAATGATATAAAAATAATGGCGGTACGTGTTTCCGCGGCGACGCTTGAGCCTCGTAAATAAAATGTTGCGGGTATTTTGGGACGCGATGTTGTGGGAATCAAAAATTCAAATTCCTTGCATAAATTAAGCAATCTCGTTATTTCATTTTTGTATCCATTCCAATTTTTGTGTGTGATGGGAATGAGGTACACTAACCCAATATTACTACAGGTGCAACATTGTGTTCCCTTTCAATTAGCATACGGCTTGTGATTGGTCAGATTCGTAATAGTCAATACTTGACAGGTGAATTGGGCAGGTGTGCCAGGATGATCTCGGTGAAGAGAGCAAACAGTGGGCACGGCGCTGTGGCAGTGACTCAGGGTTTCCGGGGGGAAAACCAAATAAAGAGTCTTCGTTTGCATTGCTTCATCATACATCGTACTGAAATCACGAGTAGGGATATCTACAAACAAATAATTGGAAACAATTTTTCATATACCTGAAAGAAATCACATGGGAACATAGTTAAATATTTCTGAATTTGCTGTAATACTGCACAGCCGAGTGGAATTTTGAGCAATGAGTAGAAGGATTTTAACCCCACCCCTCCAGACCCTTTGAAATCCACTGGATGGGTTTGGAGGATTTTTGAGGATTTGTAGGATTAAGGAAGGTTGAGCCCAGCCACTATTACATTACATGCGGCTTGATGCCTTGAACCTTGGTACATTGTAGTTACAAAGCGTGCCATTGGGTTCCTGCACTCCAGGATATTGGAGGATTGAGGAAGGTAGAGCCCAGCCACTATCACTTTACATGGGGCTTGGTACACTTGAAACTTGGTAGGTACAAGGAGTGTGGCATCAGGTTCCTCAACAATGTAGGATTTTGTAGGATTTGAGACTATTATTCACTTATAGTCAAGTATGGTATTTCATAATAATTGTGCAGGTTTTTTTTTGGATGTTTGCAAATGATGTGTATTGTATATTGCCTTGAAGTTCCTTGATGTGGTTATGTTGTGTGCATATGTTAACAGTACTGTGAGATGCCCATTCGAAAAAACAATGTGGCGATGTGAGGTATCAAATACTGTGGGAGTTAACGGAAGTGACGTTCAAGGTTACTCGTGAAAATTGGAGATACTGGATGTAGTGTGTGTAGTTCAGACATCTGCGCAAGTAAGAAGAGGTTGTGGGTTCAAGTCCCACCTAAGTAACTCTGTGAGGATTTTCTCACAAGATTGTAGAATGCGGTGACTAGTACTGCTTAATAGTATCCAGTTGAGATGGGCAAGTGTTTGTGGATATATTGAGAGTAGTCTTCTCTCGTTTTTGCAGCAGCTCAAAAGCGGGGCAGTACGGGAAGCCGCGAGGCCCTGAAACGAGGCAACACGACGGAGGGCCGTGATGGCTTGAAACCGCCGACAGCTGACATCGACCAGGCCTACACCATGATGCAGCCCATCCCGAAGCACCATGGCAACAGCACAGTGCATGATGGGACGGCCACCAAGGCTTCTGGGATTGCTGGGAACGTTCCCAAAGCGCCGACGGCCAACAGCCACCGGGACGGGAAATCGCGGGGCAGTTTCTCTTCACCGTCGAGCACGAAGCCCTTAAGCTTTGAGGCAAAAATGAAACCCAGCGAGATTCTTGTCCGCAGCATGTCTGACTCAAAGGAACCGATCCTGGACACCTACATGACTATGGCGTTTCAACCCAAGAACAGCAAACCAAAATCACCTGAGATTTCCAAACCTGGTAACGTCAGCCCTAGTTTGGACAACATCGACGAGAACGACAATCCAAAATCGAGTTACGTAAATGTCAGTTTACCAGAGGCGTCGCCCAAGCCCAAGCAGCCTGATAGCGATTACACCTTTATGGTTCCTTCATCAAGACCTGCGAATACTAGAAAGGACTCCGATAAAGGCCAGAGTCAGTCGGCCGTGGAGAGTCTACTGAAGGGGAGTAGGAAAGCGGAGGCATCGCGCGGAAGCGAGTACATGAACGTTGACTTCTCGAAGGGCGGGGTACCTGGTGGAGAATTGCCCGTGAGGCCCGTACCCCCGATTCCTGCAAGGGTTCCCGCTGGGAAACGTGAAGACGGGGAGTATATGAACGTTGAGCCGGGGCTGGGCGTCCGGCCGCACAGTCCGCGCTCGCCCACGTCGCCGCCGGTGTTACCACAACGGGTGGTGCTACCACCCAGAAACCCCTCAACACCGCCCTCACTGTCACCAAGCTTATCAGGAACTGGAGCAGGGCGCCGGGCGGCCGATCTGAAAACTGGAATGGAGGATCTCAACCTCAACGAAGGCTCCTCTCCAACTTCGATAGGAAGTGCCGGCTCCTTAACCTCCGGGAACAAAAGTTGCGAGCCCTCCCCTGGTCCCCCTTCCCGCCACTCCTCTTGCCGATCAAGCCAAACCTCCCTCGCTGACCGAGAACTGAACTACATCGACGTAGACATCGGTCAACCAGACGCGAACAGCGCCCCCATCACCTTAGAGCGGAGGGCACGATCCCCCTTCACTCGCCGAGCAGCCGAAGAAGACAAATCGGACAAACCCACAAACTACGCCACCATAGACTTTACCAAGTCCGAGGGCCTGCGCAGCGCAACCACAACACGAGAAAACAGACCGTTATAAATAATTCTTTTCAGGGAAATCATCCCAACTATACCTTCACTTGTTTTATTGGTTGTATAGATTTTATTGTCCATTTTTTTTTAGGTCTGTTGTCTCATTTTGGTACTTTTTACTAAGTGTGTCATCTCAAATAGAAATATCCAACTATTTTGTGTTTGATGACTTGGTATTGAAAGAGGTTCTAAAACAAAGAAACCTCGCATATTCATCACAGAAAAGATTTATTTGAAATATGACACCTTGCCTTTACAAAATCGGAAAGGCAACCTGTTTGTCCATTTCATTTTGTAATTAGCAACATTTTAAACATGTATTCTTATTGTGTTTTTGTTTATTGTTCTGTTTTAAATGTTGCCCTTTTTGTGAACAAATGAACCAGAGAGGTTGATTTTATCATTTTTGTTTCAACTGATTCTCATTCTTATTCTTTGTGTCGCTTTTTTTAGCTGCGGCTGAGCAGCTGTACCAGTACATGTAGTAATGTCTCTCTGTTGGTTAGTTAGTTGGTTGGTAACAAACTTCACGACATGCTATTTTTGTTTGGCAATCAATCACTTGTTCCTCAGGCCCATTAACACCTGCTTCAGGTCTCCACTGACCAGAGCTTCCAATTTATTGCAGTCCTGGACTATTGGGTCACAAGGTCGCTCATTTCGCATTTGGGGCTAGCACTGTACTGCACACAAATTGACATGCTATAAAACGCTCCATGCACCAACCGACATTCAACAAAATAATGGGAATCCTTTTCAATTGTCAGTCACGACCACGTGAGTAGTTGTGAATTATAAGACGAACTTTTACATCATGAACATGACTTATAGGCTACAGCAGATCTACAGTTGGGCCGCAGCTTCCGCGATCATTTCGAGCTTATTTTATCAGTGAAGTATTCCAAGCCTTGTTTAGCAAAGTATCCTTTTGGAGGGATGTGAACTGCCGACCTGGTCAGTGGCAGTCATGTAAAGCCACTGGTTTAAGATTCATGTCATGGGTTGTGTAAGCCAACTAGCAGCAAAAGAGGTTCGAATCACAGACCAAGGAAACAGCAGTTGGGCTGTTCTACCCACTTGATCATGATTGGGCTTTAAAGTTTGTGGCTCACAACAAACACCTTAGATGTAGGTTTAGCAGAAGGGGTCGAACCAAGAACCACAAAAATGACAGTTAGGCTGTTCTACCCCAATGCCAAAGACTTGATTGTAATTTGAATTTGAAACAGAGCCCCATAATGTTAGATTTGCAGCATACAGATTTGATCCTAAGATCAATGTAAGTGAAATATATAAACTGCAATTTCACTTTCAATGTATCTAAATCACGGAGCAAAGATGGTATATCCTTACTTACTTGCAGGTAAATCTTAGCTTGAACAGCCAACCATATCAACACAACCTCAGTTGCCACAATCACACAACGCCAAAAACACATACCATTTTGGCATTGTTGCACTAAATCATTGATTAGTTGTGTGAAACTCACTACGTGTACATACAAAAGTTGGACTAAATACTTAACATGTATCTTTTGCGTTGCAACCGTTTTCTTATGTCTGTATTTTTGTATTTGACAAGTACTTTTCCAAACAAAGTTAACCAAAAATAAAAGACAAGTGCAGAGGCCGGTTAACTGTAACTTTATGTAAAGATAATTTATCCAAAAAAAAGAAAGGAAATCGTTTTAGATGTTTGATGACATCTACTTTGTTTGTTTACTTGTGTGGTGAATGCAGTGGAGAGATTCGCACCACTAACTCCTGTTCTTGAAGTCCACTGTTGAACCAAGATATAACATATACTTTGTGTACCTGTATGTTCTGTGAAGTATTTGGACCAATACTTCTCGTACCTATACTCTGTTGTGCAGTTATACTACAGTGTGTATAAAAAAATGTCCATTTCGAGAAAAATATATATAAAATAGTAGCTCCTATTTTGTTTAATAATAACTTATATACGCTTATAAGAAGGATTATTTCTCAACACAATGCTGTTTTCTCTTTCTCATTTAGACACCTACATCATAGATATATAGACAGTTAATTGAAAGGATGATATGTTAACCCTAACAGAACTCAACCCATCAAACCCCAACGGCATGTTTTGTTGGAATCTGTCTGGATGGGTACAGTACCCCTAAACTGACAGTCTTTTACATTGGGTTGGCACACCTCCAGAAATATGTGTGTGCAGTTTCCCATATGGTGTTGGAATTTGCCAGGATGGGTATGGTTCCTAGTAAATCATGCTAGGGAGTTAGGGTTAATGAGGTCAATTGTATTTGCAGCAAAGTGGATGAAATGAGATTAACGTGCCAGCAATCTCTCTGTTGGCCAACTTACCTATTGTTCTTGGCCAATCATTATTTAGTTGGAACCTACGATTCATTGATTATGTAACTCGTTTACCTAATCATTGGAACAATGGAGCATACGTTTAGGTTGTTCCGACTCAATATTAATTGGCAAAGAACAATAGGTAAGTTGGCCACAGAGATTGCTGGCATGTTAATGTCCTTTCATCCACTTTGCTGCAAATTGGACCACATCAGCCCTTTCAATTAACTGTCTATATCTCTAAATTTAGGTGTCCACATGAGATAGGGAAAACAGCATTGTGTTGAGAAATAATCGTTATTTAAGCGTATATAAGTTATTATTAAACAAAATAGGAGCTAGTAATTTTTTTTTCTAAATGTATCTTTTTTTAATACACATTTTACCTGCTATAGTCCTGTAAGTATGCAATATTTGCCGTACACGTGACGCAGTACTACTTTTTTGTAATATTCAACCAACACAACCATTTTATTATAGCGAGGCTAACGTTCATACAAGCCATGTAAAAAGGGCAAAGATAATTAATTGTTGTGGTGTATCTTTGTACCTACAATCATGAGTACTAGGGGATAAATTATTGTTATGAAATGCAACATTTTTAAGCTAAGTTACCAAAATATGGGTAGAGGCATTTCTCAGAGTAATTGGACCTTATTTTGGCAATCGTGTAGTTTAGGACCCCGTTCCCCTATAAGAGAACAAAAAGACACTTTCACGTTTTGATTTATGAACCGAACTTGTAAACCGTAAGAGGTGTCCTAAACTACACAATTACCTTTATTTCTGCTAATTACAGCTATGGCCGTTTTTCTTCTCCGGAGATCTTTGAAATCGTTTTTTTCCGTGAAAAGTAAAATTTAACATGTAGATAACTCCAATTCACAGGAGTAGGCTTAAAGATAAAGCGGTAAATATTGTTCACCTTCTAAGCACAGAATCCCGCTAAGCACGGTAAATATTTTTTAGCTTTAATGATGTTTCCGAGCTGATTTTTTTCCTAAGCAAAATAACCGTTAGAAATGCTTCCTAAGAATGAGGTAATTTGTTGTTACATTTTTGTCAACCGCAATACGCTGAAAAATAATTTAAGTATAAATAAGTACAACGCAGCTGTTTAATGGTGACGTCATTGTAATTATGCCTGCATTGGCGCATGCGCCATCAGTTCTTGACTCCATGTTCATTCACTCCATTTCGGACATTTGAACAAAATTGCTAATAATAATATATTGTGTGCACCCCCATGTTAATGTATGTACCTCTGTCATTTCTGTTTTAGCCTCTGAAGAAGAACTTGCTAAGTTCGCAACGTCAGGCCACATTAATTTTTAGATTTATACATTTCAGGTCCATCCAGTCAGTAAGCAGTTTGCAGCAGTCTTACTTTTTTTCAATAATATATTTTAACAAAACTGATTTTAGCATTCGATGGAAGTGGGAATAACTCTACCTTTCCTTCAGTGACGTACTTTTTTCTGCACGAAAGTGAAAAAAAATAGTTTCTGTATGTTTTCGAAATGTCAAAGTTAAAGCCGGTGGAGCGTGAATATCCGACTCCATGAAATATGGACTCATTGGTAGTATTGCGCATGCGCAAGTATGATAGTTCATAGGAGAGTGACTTGTCACGTGCGAGGGATTAACCAATAATATGGAAAAGGAGTCCAATTTTCATGGGAGTCGGATTTTCATATGACACCGGGTCCGACTTTTTTAAATTCTCGCAAGGTTTTTTTTTGATAGGCAGATATTTTATTTGAAAGTTTCCTGTAGTAGGAGTGGTTAAGTTAGGAATAATTTGATTTTGCTCATTTTATGTTGATTTTCGAGAATATTGTTTTTACATTGAGTGTCTTAATTTTAAATGTACATGAAGAGGTGATGGTGAAGAAAATCCACCGAATTTCCTGTTGGTATTAGTAAAATGTTATTACGCTATAATTCGATTAAAAAAAAACAAATCAAAAATTTGGTATCGATATCACAAAAGCAAAAGTAAGTTTTAAAGTGTGCAACCTGCAATTTTTAAACTCATGTACCCTTTTCGGTGTTTTGTTTTGTTCTCCGAAAAGAGGTACTGCTCTGTGAAAGGAAAAAAAATAATCGATTCCTTCTTTTGTCGATAATTATATAATCGTGGAAGGTAATACGAAACCTAGCTTGTGAGTCTTTGCAATCGGTATGAATAATAACGAGTAATGAGTTTCGATCTACTTGAAAATCAGAATGAACGATTCGATACTTAATGAAATATCCCTACCGTCGTGTACCTCAAAACTATTCGTACCTCTAGTTTCTTTTTTTCTTCTTCTTTTTTTGTACCTCAAGTTAAGTAAGAAAAAACTGCCACACGAACTATAAGGCGCGTATTACTTTATAATTCTCTACTTTCTGAATCCTAATATTTTGTGCATTCATGTCAAATAGTTTAAAATTAAGAAAGTTCGAATCAGAAGTGAAGTTTTCAGCATCGACCATTTTCCCACTCGTTTACCAAGTTGAAGGAAACTTATCAGTCAGTGGATAACAAAAATTGATTAAAAACATTTAAACTTTGTTTGTAAAAAAAAGAAAAAAGTTTGTACTATTTGGCGCTTTTTTAGGCGAAGTGTATTCAAGTTACAACGTTGTCGTTGCTGTTGAAATATTCAAAATTTTGTGTAAAAAAGTACATGAGAAACAGAGATATACTTTAAAGAAACAAAAATGATGTTTATGTTATGCTGCTGAAGTACATTGAAGTATGTATTAATAAAAAAAACCAAGAACAACTCACACTTTTGGTACTTTGTCTTGTTCTGTCTTGTAATTTCATGTCGTCGTGCAATAGGCCACCGAATGGGGGCGCTGTAATGTCAGATTTTTGAGCCATAGAGGGCCGTGTTTCGTCGCCATTTTGAAAACGAGTTGAATAAAATTCCCATAGACACTAGTGCTAAGTGCGCATACTTCAAAATCCTTTTAGAAATACTTGGAACTCTCACAGGTATTCAAGCTGCACAGGACAATGATGATCAACATGTCATCTTTCATTTTCTTTTCATTTTATTTGATGGGTGGACCATTGACTTTTCGACATATTCTCACCCAAAGAAGACGACCCCTATTTTCCCCAAGCGGAAACTAGCCATCTTGAAAAACGATCCCTCCACAACGTGGCAAAATAGCGCCACTTTCGAGCCCGGTAGCATCCAAAATGCTCAGCATAGGAAGCCCAAAATCCGGGCCAGAGGTTCATTACCGTATCTCTTCATTTCCTCCATTTTATAGCTCTCAAATCTCCCTAATATAGAATATTTTGAGGGTATAACTTTTATTCATGAGATCGGCGGACGGATTTTTGGCCTTATATAGTATAAACTGTACTTCGATGAGACTATTAAGTGTTACTACTATGTGCTTCAATAAACAAAATTTTTCGATTGTTCATAAACTGGCGCTCAAAAATGTTGCCTTCCAAAGCTGATGCGTTGCTGGTCAAGCTGCTAAGCTTTGCTGATCGTTCAACCAAAACAATAAATGTTCCCGGCAGGAAGATATGAAATATGTATGTTAAAATGTGGCAAGTGCATCCTTGAATATAACCTTCACACATTATGCTTGAATATAAATTATGGACACCAGTCGTTGAAGGAGGCTGACCAAGGTCAAGCTCAGCCTGGAAGCGGAGGCTAGCCGTTATATTAAATTATGCATTGTCCTTGTGATTTTGTGACGGCTGGTTGGAAAATTTAAAAAACCATGGTGAATATTTCCAATTTGAAGACCTCGATGTGTTATTAAATGTATTGTTAAAGACGCTCATACCGGGGCTTTTTCGCATAATTGCGGTCAAGGTACATACAGGACAACGTTGATATTTATTTTAAAAGAGGAAACGTCTTAACAATTATAGAGCAACCTTGATATTTGTAATGAGCGTAAAAATGAAAACTGGAATAGATCGGAGCGGAGTGACGAGTTTTTATCGGTTGCTTTGCGTTGCCATTCGGCACTAATAACCATAGTGTTTCAAGAACAAATCGAGGAGCTAGATAAGCCAATGTACAAAACTCCCGGATGTCCGCGCCCACCTATAGTAAAATCCGGCGGCAGCCATTTTCTGCGGTGGTACCAGACTCGCGCGAGTCGCGTTAAAGAAGGACGCACGCACTCCGTGCTAGTTCGACCAACAGGAATATCAAAAACGCGTCCTGCTGGCGTTCAGCATGCGCGTAAAATCTTCCAATTCTGGTCGCAGGATGCGGATTTGACTAATACAGAAAGCCCATGAGTGGTGTAGCGGCGGCCATCTTGGTTGCGGCGTTTTAGCTAAAAGCGAGGCCGTCGTCCCCACGGTGAGGCTCCCGATTACACTGACGGTTGTTAATGCAATGTGTCCAAAATAATGGACACAAAATGGCTGTGCGTTTTCTGAAGTGATCTTCTGCGGCAACATAATGGAGATGCTAAGCCCGTTAATGATTGATTACCCAAAACAGGTTACCAGCGAAACTAATGTGCATTGTTAAATAACACTGCTGAGCTCAGAAACTTACTAAGCTATTTTGTTGGCTTAAAAGCTTGATGGATTTACCGAATTTGTCTTCTAATCAAAAGGCATATTAATGGTGTGAACAAAATGACATAATTATGCACATTGATGTAAAGTAGATAAACGTCTGGATAATCCCACCAAGAAAATTGAATTCTCCTAACATGCCCAGACCTCAAAAGTAAATTCTCCTTACATGCGTAGACCTCTACTAGTGTGTGTCGCCTCTTATCATTAAGAAGATGCAGTGAAACTAGACAGGGGTTCCCAAGCGAAGAAAAAGTACGACTGACACCTGCTTAGAATCTTCGGTAGCGGGCCCGGCAGGTGTTTCAGGCGGGGCTGGAGGAAGGCTGAGTCGGTACGGATTAGGTCTGCGGCTCGCTGGTCTGTCAGTTATCCCGTAGTTTCGAAACTCGCTTTGCTGTGGGACCTTTGGAGATGCATGCATGTGCATGATAAACCGATTGTGAATATATATATTGAGGGCGCTTTACTATGGCCAAAGAGAGGCTGCGTCTGAAACCCAGAATGACTTGGCTACGGCTCGTAGTAGCACACGTGTCTATGGGAAGTGGTTCAGCCGCATCCATAGGCTCGTGTGAAATCGCAAACCGTAGCCACCTCAATTAGGACGCGGCTAAATGCACTATTTGGGCTACCTTATTAATCCATTTCCACTTTTCAATACTGTTTCTCTGCGATGTTTTTACAGAAAGCATGACGTAATCTTCCACAAGATTTTAAAATGAAACAAAGACAGATTTGGCTCGCCATACCGTCATAGTTCCTTGTCCTAAATGTCCTAAATATCAGATTTCAAGTGAGATTTCTCGAAAATCAGACATTTATTTACCAGTGCAGTCACGAAAAGCGCAAGTCAGATGATTTTTTTCTTTAACATCATGTTTTATTGTGCACGGAATGTGCACACGTGTTTTTACGCCCACATTAAAAACAAATATTACTCAGATTTGTATGACTCGTGACTCGGACTCGAGTTCGACCCGAGTCCCATTTCCCGTGATTAGTACTCGGACTCGACCTGCATGACTCGGGACTCAGACTCGGAAGAGGTGACTCGGACCAAACATCGAGTCCGAGTCGGACTCGATGTTTGGTGACTCGAATACAAGTCTGTTATTTCTGCATGGCCGGCTGTGATTTACTTTGACTAAAATAACCCCATTCATTTCTGTGTGATTACACGCCTGACTGGCCATAAGCCAATGCAATTATGCGTCAGCTGGCTGTTCCGGGTATATAGATCTTTGATAGCTTTTTACAGTCAATGATTTAGTATTAAACACAATTACGATGCAGTTTCACAACCCTTCAATACATCTGCAGTATCCATTCGATGACCTTTATGAATATTTAATACCAGCTGTGATGTCACGGGTCACGCCTGATCAGAGAGCAAAATAATTCCACCAAAGCATCGCTCATGTGTTCTCCATGTTGCAAAACATCCACATAATGAAACCCACATTTATTTCAAGGGATTTACATGTGTATGGAATGTAGATTGAAGCTGGTTATTCTTATAAAAAGACCACGTCCGCCTCATGTCACGTGACAAACACTTTTGGTAAACCATGGTCAATATAGGTTCTTACCTTATGTGAATAATGTTTTCTGTATTAAGTTATTCTTTTTTGCTCTCCCCCCCCCCCGAAAACCAAATCATGTTAACAGTTTAAAATTCAATGTGTTGAATTGCCTTCATTTTGAACGACGTACATCCGCCGTGGACTTTGCCTTGTCCTAAAAATCACTCCCGAAGTGAAATGTGGCCGTGGCCCTGCAAAGCTTTATTTCAAAAAATTCATCTGAAATTTTGTCTTTTGAGTTAAAACTTATTTGAGTTTGGACGACTTGAATTGAACTTAACCCTCCCACTTTTCATTAATGATCTGCTGTATTAATAAGCAGTCTTTATTATATGGTGATGTATTTTGAGCGCTTGAGCTGTTAGTTTTAATAGCAAGTGACGATCCCTATCAAGAAATCATTCCCGACCATGCACTGAAGTAGTCATGCGAGGAATATTAAACGCCCGTAAAGAAAAACTGTAACCACACGAGCTTGTGAATCACCATACACCGTATCCACTCCTCGAGAAAAAGTCGCTAATTGCTCCCCTAAACCCACCCGTAATGACGCCACGAACAGAGCCAGTCGTTCCCCGCTTGTCGTCCATTATTGATGAGGCGCGCGCTCATGACTACGTGTCTCGCGTTTTGGTGTCTCCTTCATCCACGATGCTGCTATCGCACCCCGTAAAACCCACCACGCGCTTGGTTGTAATTAGCGCGAGACCACCACCCCCACACGCGCGCGCCCGTTGACTGCTACAGATCCCGCAGTCACGTTTCTCAGTCTCGCGACTTCAAATTTTCGATAAATCTCTCGGGTGGTTAGCGCTCGTCAGTTGCCTGTTTTTTAATAATAATAATCCAAGCTACTTGTTTAGGCAATGTGTCTTTGTCATAGCTGCCAACGGCTTGTCATTAATGATATTGCTGCCCGTTCTACAACATGTGGGTTGGTTGAGTGATGGCTTGCCCGACTTCTGGTCTCGCATGATTTTGCACTGTGTGGAAGGCAGTGGTTCACTTGGTGCCAGTCCTTTTTAAAAAGCCACTGACGTATAGAAGGCTAATGGCCTTGGCGGATATATTGCACTCGTGTTATGAGAACAGTGCGTTTGAGAAGAGCTGTGAGTTAAACGCTTGAAGTCTAGAGATCATATTTGACCATTTCAATTTCAGTACTTGTGTTTTTGGTTATAGGTACAGGTAGGAATCGGTGAGTAAAGCTGATAAAGGTCCGCGAATCTGCAGCATTCGGACTCGATCAGTTCAAGTGTTACAATGGACAGGGCTTTATAAAACGACTAGGTTTGCCAGGCCGAGGTGGCCCCGGAAGTTTCAGTTTAGGTCTTAATTTGTACTCAACTCAGTGACTCGGGGAGTCAGTCAGTTAGTAACTCAGTAACTCAGTCAGTGACTCGGTAACTCCGTCAGTAACTCAGTAATTATAACTCAGTGACATTGACACGGGGAGTCAGCCGGTCAGTCAGTAGCTCAGTACCTCCGTCAGTAACTCGGTGATTTTAACTCAGTGACCTAGTCAGTCCGTCAGTTGGGAAGTCAATCAGTCAGTTACTCCGTCAGCAACTCAGTAACTTTTGCTCAGTGACTCAGTCAGTCACTAACTCGGTATTACTCCGTCAGCAACTCAGTAACTTTAACTAGTAACTTCAACTCAGTAACTGCAACTCAGTAACTTCAACTCAGTGACTCAGTCAGTCAGTAGCTCAGTAAACCTCCGGACTCAATAACTTAAACTTTAACTCGGTGACTCAGTCAGTGGGGAGTCAGCGAGCCAGTCAATCGGTAACTCAGTATCTCAATCAGTAACTCAGTAACTTTAACTCAGTGAGTTATTACTTTGTCAGTAACAGTAACTCAGTCAGTCAGAGGACAAAAGTATGGTCCTTCGGGTTCATTCAGCACAAATTCTCTTTTTCAAGCAAAAAAAAAGGGACATCGCACCTCTTCCGTTTTTTTTAGGACTCGAGTTCTGAGATTGATTTCTTAAAAACAATATAACAAGGGAAATTTCGTCGCCCTAGCCAGCTTGGTTCACAGCAACAGAGACGGAAACCAGACCGATTCACAAACCAGACTATTCACCATTTATTATACTGAGTCCGTATTCGTGGTTTATTGTATACCATTCTTTACCCAAAATTGCCCCTATATTATGTTCCATGATAATTACACACTGAACGAAACTTGTACAACATTTTGAAAAACCCCACAAGTATTTTTCTGCTGCCTGAAACAGTGCTATCGCAGGTAACACGCGGCTCTAACAAAACTACTGTGAAATATGTACATTGCAATAGCTAATTGTTTAAGCTCTTTTACAACGCGAATTCGTACCTTTACGAAAAGGCACGGATCGACAAAAATATATTCTACTAGCCTTAGCCAGGATATAACAGCGGTATTTACTTTTTACTTAAATAATAATACTCTATTTTTTTGGATATGCATAAAATACACCTTCAAGGTTAACTTAGCAGTGTTTGTTTTAGTAATATTTATATGAAGTACTTTACTTTACAGCCTGGTAGAATTCTCCAAAAGGCATGGGCTTGACAAATCATCTTACGATAACTACATTGAGTAATTACCGTACATTAAATTTAAGTGATTAAACCTTGCAACTGCTGGTAGACTGGGAGTTATTTTGCCTTAATGGGATTTTAAATTGCCCGTCCTCAAGGCTTTTGCCTACCCAAAAGAGCTCATCTCGTATCAATTATGTATACAAGGACAGGAAACGCTCTCTTAAAACTCCTGAGATCTCATTGGTTGCTGTGGGCCCTGACAACGCGGCCTTTCCTAGAGTCTGATTGGCTTAGCTCCTGAATACGCGTACGCGCGGAACGGGCTGCTCATTAGTAGTGCGCACGTGTGGTTTTTCAGATACCCTTGCATCAAAGGTCATTCTGACAGAATTGCCCTGGTCGTTGTCTGACTCCAGTGAGAGACTTTAATAGTGCAGTCACCTTTCAAATTGATGAATTAAGGGTATAAGTTAGCTATCTGGTAGTGGAAGTGCGCTTGTGCATAGGAACGGAGCAAATATTTGGTTTAGAAGCCACTACAACATTTTGTGGTGGTTTTAAGCTTTGTTTTAGGTTGCATGCGTAATGTAAATTGGTAAGATTAGACTAAACTATTTCATTCAAATTTGGAGGAGTAGGCCTACTTCTATTAGTTAAGATGAGTTAAGGCGAATATGCGTTTCGGTATAGCGATTCTTTATGTCGACACTGTGGCAGAGATATACAGATGCTACATTAAAATAAAAAGTTGAACAGTTATACGGTGTGAATCACTGCATGAGGATGTGTGAAACACATGCTAACAGCAAAAACAAATACATGTGAAATGTAAGATGAAGTTCGCATGGTGGAAAAATGATGAAGACAAAAATGAGACTAGCAAATTAAGCTTCTTATTCAGAAGAAAGGCTATTTGCTGTTAAGATAAATAAACCACACCTAAAGAAAAGGTTATCTGAAAAATGTTTATGCTCCATGTGAAAATAATTACAATGTTTTTATGTTTTTTAACAAACAGCAAAATACCCTATTTCTGGCTTTACCCTCTGCTAAGCATTGAAGCCACATTCATGAAATAGATTCCAGTCTACATTTAGAGCGAAAATCCTCTCTCATTGAGTTTTTTCCCCAAATCTGTAAATTGAAAATCCCTGGGGTTTTAAGTCTTTTGTAGGTTAAGTGCGTTCAACATATCTCAGAGACCATTTGGTAATTCCATATACAAGCTCGTGTTAAAAACAAGGAACTGATTTTTCCTCGAACAGTATGCAATTTCACAACATGTTTATTGTTTCAAGATGCCCTTAATGTTGCCCCCCCCCCCAAAAAAAAAGGTAAAATAAAATAGTTGCCGCCCATTCCTGATCGGCCAGAGTTTCCCAAGTCCGTGACGTCACGTCGCAAATAACTGATGAGACCACTCAATGCTCCCTTGCCAGAACCCTAAAAAAAACGAAATGAGAAGAAAAACAAAAATATCGTGACAACGTAATCCTAAAGGATTTTGGCAGACATTTTAACCATCAGAGGCACATTAAGCTATTAATGAGATAATAGAAAAGACGAGAGGGACATGATGATTTATTGCAGTGTAAATGGTCGCGTGAGGGAAAAGATTTACGGCGGGTAAGGTGATCTTATGTGCTAATGAATATAGGATTACAAATTTGAAATTGATGATCTTTTTTTTACGAGAGAGGCTTGTTGAGTTTAATTGAGTTCTGAAGTGCGTTTTGGTTATCACGGCTTGTGGTTGTAGTTTCAGGTTTTGTGTTCTGAGGAGTTTCAGGCTTACACAACTATTTCTTTGGTTTGCAGGTGAACATTTAAGTAAAATCGATACAACTCAAAATAATGTTGTTAAAAAGAGATCGATTTAAGGCAGAGCCGTATTAAAGGGACATTACGTCTTGGAATGAGTCAACAAACTGTTGAAATAAAAAACAAGTTGATGTATATTAAAAACACATTGAACTTGAAACGAAGAACAATATTGTGAATTCATTTAAGGTGTATAGTCTACGTGGAACGAAAAGAAAAGGAAAAAGGCAACAAGATCGTCACAGCATGAACATGATGAAGCATTTCCACGTTAGAAAAAATGCGCATGATTGATTTTCCTTAAAATCGGTGGAGTTTGTTTTTGACATGCCTTTATTTGAACACGCGTAATTTCAAAAAGCTGTTAAATCAAACTAATATTTACCAGGAATAAAGTTACGATTCCAAGCTTTAAAATGATATAAAAATAATGTCGGTACGTGTTTCCGCGGCAACGCTAGAGCCTCCCAAAAAAAATGTTGCGGGTATTTTGGGACGCGCTGTCAAACTACCATTTCATGTGATGAATGGACATTTGTAAAAGCGTCAGCCAGACTGTTTTTTTTTACACTAACATGCAGTTCAGGACTTGCCGACATTAAAATATCAAAATCCTTTTTCAATCCGCTGGATCGGATTTTAGAAACAGGGAGTTCTTATTTCTCGGTCGGCAGAGAGTCTTAAGACCCAGCTCTACGGAGCATGCTCCAGTTTCAGCCTCGATCCCATCTTTTATTCATGCAGAGGGAGATCAAATGCGACGCGGTAAGCTGGATGACTTATTGCCGGTCCCCTGGGAACGGGGGCAGTGTGAAATACTGATCGTAATATCTAATCCATTTTTAACATAAAAACATCGGCGGGGATTTTTGAACGCGCCATCAGACTCGTTAGTATGTGCTGAATGCTCGCATGAATTTTCGATGGTGTTAGCTAGACTCTTGTGGGAGTGTATAATTTTTTAAAATGGAAAATAAATGTGTTGGTCATTGTGCATTGATGTGCTATAGGCTGCCGAGCCAAATTTAATTTAAACATTTAATGTAGGGTTTCAATAATTTACCAGACCACTTCTGTGTCTTGGCCTTTCATTTATTGTGTTAAAAAGTACTTTGTTTATGATAGTTTCTTCTTTTAAACCCTGCCCCAATATAAAAACCTGCATGTGTTGGGGCAGAACGAAAAATTCTTAAAATCAGACTAGTCTAGAGTAAATTCACAGAAGAACGTCATGTTATTTAATTTCATTCTTATTTTAACTGGGCAGCCCATTCAATGGAACCCTATGGTCTGGCCCAGTAAAGGGAAGATAATGTGACGAAATTCCAGTTTTA
>JASAOE010000545.1:0-25000 GCA_029964075.1 Patiria pectinifera
AACGCTGGCTGACGGGCATGGCTGTGGTCCGCTAATCCGTCCGGTATGCTGTTGTAGGCTGTGCTATGTCGTGTTATGCAATCTGTGGGCTGTGCAGCTGGTACCGGAATCATTTGATTGGCTCTCAGTCATCATGGCAAGACCTCAGTTTAATGCTCAAGAGCAAATAATTTCAATCCCAAACCACATCGGCCTTTTTTGTCAACATGCAGGATTTTACACAGCTTACATAACACAGCACTGAAATTGATAAAGGCATGGAACTTTGCCACAGTTAATAGACGGACATTGTTTTTGGGATAAACTGTATTCTTTTCAGAAGCAAGTCTGCTTTTCCATTTTGTAGAGAATTAAAGGAAATATACATCATTTGCTTTTGCTGTAATTTTCAGAAATGGATGGAATTGGGGGGTTGGAAATATATAGCAAATATAGTTACACTGACTTTTTTTTGATTTTTTTCAAAAAAAATGCTATAAAAAAGAGAAAACAATTTTACATACATTGGGGAATTGTAAGGTCAGGAACCAGTCTAGCTGGCTTGTACCCGTTCACAAACAAGTGCGATGGTCAACTGGGGCCAGTATTTGAAAAAAAGCCAGTTTTCGCTGCGATCTCGGCCCGATCAGCGTTGATACAAAATAAAAAAACCACTTTTTTGATGAAAGGACAGGTATGCCATGCCATGATTTTTACCATACACTTCTGTCACTCACTAACAACACAAGGTATTTCAAAATGATTTGGTAGTTTTATTTTTTTGTTTGCAAATTATTTGAAGTGTTTTTTTTTTTTTTTTTTAAACTTTAAAAGATTATTTTCACTTCTTTGTAGATCATGGAGATCTGTACACCTGGGGAACGAACGACTCCGGCCATCTGGGCTTGGCAAGTCTCCAAAACCAATTCTTCCCTCTCAGGGTGAGTAGAAAACTCTGTATTAAAATACTCCGTGCGTAAAAATATGAAGAACATTATTGTGGATGGACACTTTTGAAGAATTTTCGTTTTTGTTTCGGACCACAGGTTTGTATGGCAGCAGAAGTCAAAACAGTGGCCTGTGGTGTGGATCACATGGTGGCGCTCTGCAAAACATTTGTATGATACAGGTAAAAACATGAATGAGATAAGTGTTTCAAAATGGCTGTGTGGGTTGGGAGCTTGGAGAGGCTTTAAAATCTAGTAGAAAGTTTGGATGATTTTGCAGGATTGAGGAAGGTAGAGCCCAGCTACTATTACTATACATGAGGCTAATTGATGCACCTTGAAACTTAATGGTACAAAGAGTGTGTCTTTGGGTTCCAGCACAGTGGAGGACTGTGTAGGATTGAGGAAGGTAGAGCCCAGCCACTAATACTTTGCATGGGGTTTGATGTAATACTTGAAACTTGGTAGGTACAAAGAGTGTGCCATTGGGTTCCTGCACAGCGGAGGATTTTGTAGGATTCAGGAAGGTAGAGCCCAGCTACTATCAAATTACATGGGGCTTGATGCACTTGAAACTTGGTAGGTACAAAGAGTGTGCCATTGGGTTCCTGCACAGTGGAGGATTTTGTAGGTTTCAGGAAGGTAGAGCCCAGCCACTATTACTTTACATGGGACTTGATTCCCCTTTAAATTTAGAAGTTCACAGAATGTTCCAGCTTTCATTAGCAACTACTTGACCCACCAATACCGATACCTTCATTGCGGGAAGATTGCAGGTACGTTGTTCAGAATCCTGCAACTTACACCTGATACAATGTTTGCAACTTGTCTGGGTTATGAATTGAGATGGGTCCTAAGCTAATCAACCTATCGCGGTAGAATTGCGTCAGTGCAGCATGTGAAATATTGTCCAATTGCATGGTAGAGAAATGGACGCGGAACGCGCAAAATCTGAGACAAACTCAACTTAGCTTACAAAAATTCCATAGGGTTGTCTAAGGGGCGTGGGTAATTCGTAAATGGTGATAGGTCAATTGTAAGGAAAACAATAATGACATTAAATTATGACATTGTATTTAAACGTTCCATTCAGCATGGAGAACAACTTTATTGTAAAAATTTACCACCATCTTACCCAAGGATTCGTTTACATACATCGTTCAAATTAACATGACAAAATATTTCTATGGAAGTTGAAACATGAAGATATCGATGCATACATGCATATAATATGTACAGTATGATTGGTAATAATGTTTAGGCAAACTTTAATAAACTTTAAACCTCTTCATTTCAAATATCTGTTAACTATTTTTTCTTGTTCTTTCATGCTTTTTGTACATAGAATTAACTATGAAATTTAATTTCTAAACAATATAGCTATTTAATGCATCTTGCAAAATATTAATTCACCTTACCGAAAATTGAACCTTTTTTTTTGGTCTGAAATGACTTACCCCTTGAAATAAAATCTTATAGTACACTTTTTTTTTGTTTATAAAATTCTTCAACAACTGAAAATTTCAAATTGCATTGACATGAAAACAGGAATTAAGGGAAAAAGCAATTTAAACAATTCTACATTTTTGGAAGTCTGCGCATCTTTACAAAAATATATATTGTGACCCAAATAACGTGTTTCTATCAGATTCATGTATCTACAAAACTCATTTTTCTTAACAATGAAATTCTTATTCATAAACAGGGTAACATATTCTATTTTTATTTACCCAGGATTTTTTGTTTTTTACAATTTAAGGCATCTGTCAGAAATATTTTTTAGAATTATTGGATTATAACTTAAAAGCAATGGGTGGTGCAACCAGTGGTGCCAGACTCTACAATCGTTTTTTTTGGGGGGGGGGGGGTAGTCTATGAAATAGACCCTGGCCCAGGCGAAGCCGACCATGGTCTATGATATGTAAACAGACTCGGCAGTTAATTATGCAACTAGACTGCGTATAAGCTTGAGAAACTGACCAATCAGCAGGCGCCCTCTATACGCCCGTAATGTGAGCTCCCCGTATGCGTAAACGTCACACCCACGATGAGTAGCATTTTTGACAAGGTTAATTGTATTACAAAATGCAGCATCAATTGACCTATCACAATCTTAGTCCTGATTTCAAAATGAATGACGTCAAGCATGCTTAGATTTTCTGACGTTAGAAAGGAGACTGGGATAAGGCCAAAAAAAAAAAGTCTCCGGTTTCTGGTATGGAGCTTGCCCCAAAAGTGGTGCGGCGACACGGCTTTTTTTTTTTTTTTAACCTGTTTTTTTTTTTTTTTGGGCTTCAAATGTCGCCTAATGACTGCAAATGGTGCCCGACTAAACTTAGTGCAAATATATGGGAGTCCAGAGAGGCCACATAAAGCTTATTCTCGATCATAACCCCATCTAAAAACACGTTAAAATTGTGCAGCAGCAGGATTCCAGTCAAACCAGTGAGTTTGGCGGTTTTGAGACATCATCTTGTATTGAAAAAAAAACTTTTTCATTTTGCCGACGCGCATGGCTACGGCGACGCGCGCGCATACCAGAAACCGGAGACTTTTTTTTTTGGCCTAACGGGTGATACTCAGACTACGGAGGGGGGTGAGGAGGGGTGTTTCTCAAATCTTATAGGTCAAAGTGGAAAATTACAACAAAAATACATCTTGAAATGTTTCTTCAGAACTCCTCCATATACAATTCGTAGCATCGGCCATTATAGAGAAAATGTAAAGTCACTTTTGAACAAATCTTTACAAAGCATGCCCGACATTTAGAAGTACGTGTATATTATGTATGAATGTAGGACTATTTTTCTGCTCAGGAATACAAATGCAAAGCAAGATGTGTCAGCCTGCCTATTATATCGTACAAGCACAATAAGACAACTTGGAAGCCAGTTCACATAACATGATAATTGATAAAGGTTATCTGCATATACTGAAATTGTAGAAATGCACCCAAAACATGCCTTTTAGACAAAGCCGTTTAACAGATATTTCTGTACAGCTTTTATGCTCTGTTTCTCATTTCAGGTTTATTGTATCTCGTCAGAAGATTTCGTCGGCCAGAGCCTCGCGCTGTTTCTGCTTGGCCTTGGCCCAGACGCGGCGCCCTCCGTTGACGGAATATGGGTCCTCGGGCACTTCAATATCCTGGGCCCCGGTCTCCTGGAATCGCTTCAGACTCCGCTGACGGAAAGCAGCTGCAACACGATAAGTAATTACAAGACAATTAGTGCCTTTAAAATGACGTCATCAATCGGAGGAAACGTTGCAATAAAATGATTACAGAAAATAGTGGATGCATCATGTGTTATTTTGAAATCGGACGTGTTCTCTCGGTCACTAGTACTTTCGATGTGGAGTCAACTTTAAGGAAAGTCTCTGCAGTACGAAACTATTGCCGGAGTAAACAATATGCTATGACCTTTGAGCAGTTGGGTCAACTTGTTCGCAAAGATCTGAGGCTGGACATCCTACTGAAAGCATATTAATGAGGTGCTGATATAGCACTTTATACCAAAGGTCTCAAAATGCTTCGCAATTATTATTACCCCTGTTCATCAGGCCATGAGACCTGTTTTACAGAACCTCGAGATCAGCGCATCTACCTTCACAGGTACCCATTTATACTCCTGGATGGAGAGATGCAATTGTTGTAAAGTGTTTTGCCCAAGCACACAAGCACCATGTTCCCCGTCAAAGTTTGAACCCCAGTACCACGGCACGTGAGTCAAACACCGTAACCATTGGACAACATCACTCCACCCAATTTTTTATGTCACGCCAAGTTACACACTGCAAATACACTATGTAGTTGAACCAGCAAGTTAAGCAGCAAATTATTTATGAAATTATCTTGGCTGCACATTTGTGTAAAATGTAAGATGAGACCGTTACACTCTAGACTTGTGTCATGCTTACCAGCATTACGGACCGACAGGGAGCGCAACACGGCGCGTCGTACCGACGAGCTTTGATATCCGCCCTCGTCACCCTGGTACAGACTGGATCCAGTGTCGCTGTCGTTGGAAACGATAGACAGACGGTCCATTTCTTTGGTCACAGCTGCAAATTAAACGGAAAACATAAAAATTGCCAGCTCTCTTGAATGATGCAGTGTGTTATTATGCACAAAATAACTGGAAATGAAGTCACAAGTCTATGAACCCATGAGTGACCACAAGAGGGTCCAATAATTCAGCTTTTGGAAATAGGGCCATCGCAAGGTAACTCACAGACGTGAGGGAGCAAAATGTGATGCGATCAAGCTAAATGAGTCGTTTGTCGGGAATTTTCATTTGGAGATTCAGGCCAAGATACTTCATCACATCACTTCATCACATCTCTTGGTGTTCTGACTTCCATAAGTTTTGAACTAAAGATGGTACCAGCATGCGGTTTACACAGCAGTAATGCTGAGATTGTGCTCTTTTAAAATCTGTAAAAAAACCCACCAAATTGACCTGGGTTGACAAACGACTCATTTAGCTTGATCGCATCACAAATATGCACAAGTGACCAAAAATTGATGGTTATGTGTTTTTTAACACTCCTCAATCCACGAAGTTGCCATTTGTTATGACAATAGATGAGCCTTTTAATAACCTTGAACAAAAGTTTGGTGTATTAAGCCAGACTGGGCACAACATTTGATAATTCCATTTCAAGACTTTTGTTTTGAACATCAATAAGATCCAGAAGGAAAAATGTCCACTTTTTTTTTAATTCTCAAGACTCACCAGGCTGGTTTCCTTTGTCATCTTTTGGGTTCTCCCAGCTGTACATGGCTTCCATGCCCATTTTCTTAGCTTTCTCCATTTCGTTCAGTCTCGCTTTCCGTCCGTCCTTCTTGGTGTTCTCCTTCTCAAAGTTGGAGCGGCGCATGTTGGACTTGGCCCACTTGCGGCTCGCCTGTTTTAAAACGCAGGACAAAATTGGATTCAGTTTCTTTTCAAACTTGTATGCATCAATTCTAATGGACCTAGATTCGGACAGTTATAAGGACCAGTTCATACTAAGTATTAGCCCAGGTTGGACTCCGTTGTGTACACATGACGGAGTCCAGCGTATAAACGTCTGCTGCCATATTCTACATTATGAACACTGAATCATCATTAACTTTTTGTACTATCAACTTCACATTTAGTTGCAACATGTGCAATATTGGCATCGAGGTATGTCAGTCCATGACACATTCTCAATAAAAACGTTTGACCTAATTGTGAAAAAAAGGTCTAACAGAAGATAAGGCACTATCCTTCCCAGACCTTCATCTTATATCGCAATGTCATCCTTCAATTCTCTCGAGACCAGCCCAGTTAAATCTTTACACCTTACAAGTCTTTGCTAAAATTTGACACAAATTACTCATAGCGTTTTATCAGATCTTTTCTCCGGTTTAGTCTAAGGCCAAATATCCCCTGCATTTCCTTGTTTTGTGATGCGGGTCCTGATACTGTCTTTTCTCATAAGCAAGTGGCCTCAATGATACACGTGCAAGGATGGGTAAGTCTTCGGGATTAAGCAGGATTTGGGCAAACTTAAAAGATTAACAGATTATAAAGACTTAAGGCAGTCTTGATTTTGAACTTGGTTTGTAAATTTACACGTCAGTGATAAGAACTAAAATTTATCTGCCTAGAAGAGCCATTTCAGAAGACTGCTCAAAATGCCTCTCTAATCCAGATAATTTGGCAAGGATTAAGAGCTAAATCAATAATTATTTAATCCCATTACTCATAGGGCAAATACTTGAGCGAGAATTTGAAATCATTTCCGTGAATCGTACATTGTTCTTGAACAATTTCAATGCATGTTTATAAAGTGCCTTTCCCCCACAATTGCTCAAATTCTCTTTTCCATAGCCAGCAGAAAAATAAAAGCTGGATTAAATATCCTACAGCTGTACATGAATGTATCATTTCTTTTGTAGATTTCTTTGCAACATTTCTTTTGAAGATTTTTTTTCATGTATTCCAACTTTGTATATGAACATGTTCACCAACTTACCGATCGGCCCATTTCACTGGATTCTATCTGCTTCGCTGTTCGGTAAACGGACAGAATCTTGGTTGCATCTTGCAAGACTGCCAAAGAAAACAAATAATTAATATTAACTCACGTTAAATATCAGGCATCAGAAACGTAACGGATATTTAACCACTTACAATATAAAAACCATACTTTTAGCTTTTTAACTTGATCCTCTGGAATAACAGTTGCTTTAAAAACTATTGTGTTATTTCAAATGTTACACTGAATTATAGATGCATTTGACAATTTTAACAGCACTGCAGTGAGAGTCCACTACAAGATACAGCTAAAACAACACACAGTGAAAAGCGCATTACAATACAGCTTGTATTTTAGACTTGTTTGTAGAGAATCCCATTAAATTCAAATTTTGAAAGACAAGAGCATTCTACTCCTAATCCCCAAAAGTTTTGGTATATATTCAATCTTCGTATGGAGTATCTAATGAAAAGAGTGTTTGTTGTTGAGTGCAGGGTGTATAATTGTGCTATATGTAGTGTTGTGAAAGCATTTCCTGCGTTATATTGCAAAGCTGCTTCTTGAATTGAAAGCTTATTTTAGTGTTTTGAAGTATGTTACTTTTCAGGTTCTCAAACACACGTGCAAATCATCTTTGAGAAATGCTGACTTAAACTACAGCAGAACTATCTAAGTGATAAATATCGCAAACTACAACTACTTTTGCTTTGCTATGTAATTAGGAGTACATGAAGTGATGATATCTGTATCTAGAAATCGTTCCGAAAGTATCAAATTTAAGGAGGTGCTATTCCAGCGCTGAACTACTGAAGTCTTCATTGTTATTCATGGTTTCGATTGTGGAAACAGGAAATTCGAAGCTAACCTTAAAAAGAAATTACGCTTTGTTTTTTGGATGACCCAGCTAAAGAAAACAACTGGAACATCGCCGAATTTGCTCCTCGGACTCTGATTGTAACTGCATTCACTTGCTGGTGGTCTTTTTGGTATTTGCCCATCTTATCAGAGGCTTCCCACTCATTTTATTCAACATTACAGCTCTGTAGTGGTTTTGTGAAGGCCCAGTGGTCATTGAATCCTGCAAACTACACCCAGTCATTGGGAGGACATTCTATGCGGCACCTCACTCGTCACTTTTTGTTGGCATGACTGTGAGCTGGATGGGAACTTCTGGTGAAATCGGATAACTGTTGAGCCCAATTTTTACGTGTACTTCATGCCAATGCTAATGCGAAGCGAATTTGACATCACCAAGCGGTCGCTTCAAAATTCGCTGGAGTTGAAATGTGTTTAACTTTTACGAATTCACGGTGCAAAAACTTGCCCTGATGTCGCAAAGTCACGTTCACGTTCGCGACGAGTAAGAGCCGGCTTGTATTCGGTTTGAAACAATCGTTAGGATAACCTGATTTTGAAATATGTAGATTTCCGGTCTAACGCATGTATGTACAGAGCACTACAGCAAAGCATGATTTTGCTATGTCGCCACTCCAAGCTTTAAGCATTGACACTCTGCAGTTTTCGACGCATCTTCTTACCATCTGCAAATTTGTTACCAAAGGGCACACCTGTCATTGCTTGAAGGACTAAAGATAAAATAAAACATCATGCATCAACAGAAGAAAAAATGAACAATGACTGCATGACAATGAAAACTTTTCTGATGTTGCTAAATGGGAAGGAAGAACTGTTCTATTGATATTTTCATGATAGGTGCACCTATAGGTTGCAAACTGCCATTATCCTCAGTGATAATTACGCCCTCTTCCCAAAATTATGAAATATACTCACAACTCTCCAAGGTGTTTAAGAAAAGCATCAAAGTGAAGCTTATTTCATCATAGTACGTATACATGTACGTTGTCTCAACCTTGGTTCCCCTTTTAAGGTGTTGTTCAGGAGACCTGGCTTTTGGAAACTTACTTTTGGGGTTGTCCAGTCGGAGAGCCGGTAGCACCACGATGCTGATCCAGCAAGGCGTGTTGACATCCTCCACCGCATCCTTGACAAAGCTGAGCGAGACGTTACAGAGTTGCTTGAGTCGCTTCTTGTCGATCTCCGAGTGGTCTGACTTCTTGGCCTCTAGAGCCAGCTGGATCTTGTACTCTTTGATGTCAAACACCTGCGACAACGGAGATTGAACAATTGAGAAACTTATTGTTGGATCAGTGTTGTAGTCGTGTCTATCATAAGCCCTAGCAAGTCAATCACAAGTAAATCAAAAGTGAATCACAAGTCCATACTGGATAGTCGCTACAGAAGCTCCTTGAGAGTTAGTCACGGAGGCACTGAGCTTTTACCTTCATTGGGATGTTGGTCTCTAGGTGACCCATCCTCTCGATGACGTCGGCGGAGATGCAGTGGTTCTCAGGATCAAAGCATCCCTTGACGAAGACCTCGTTCTTGCCCAGCCTGGTCGCCCAGACGTTCCCCTCTTTGTCCACTTCAATCTGGACGCCTTTGCCAATGTGGCCGCGGACCTTTTCTGTCTGCTTGTCACGGAGGGGGTTGTGAAGAGCTCCAAAGCCAAGCCTTGACAAAAAAAATTGTGATTGCTCGTTTACTAATCACTTATTCAGGTAATGAAGTTTGGGGTTCCTGAAAAGTGCACAGGCACTGTAGCTAGTAAGCCTGACAGTCATAAAGATGAATAAGGGCATTGGCTGATCTATGGGGGAGGGGGTTCAGCTGCCAAAAAATGGAAACATGTGCATAAAAACATAGCACTTGTCTGCTAACTCCTTTCCCTTGGCAGCTAACCCTCGGCTCTTGAGCCAAAGCTAGATCCACCCCTGGAATGTTCAATTTCGGTGGTGGGAACAAATTATGCTGAATGATATTTCTGGGAGCCCACAGAATCAGATGTACTCTCTGAAAGCCTGTAGGATGTGGGATCACAGATAAGGCATGAAAAACACTACTGTGCCAGCCTGAACCCCATAGGGAAGATCAAGGAGGGTTCCTTGTGGCAAATTATGACAAGGGAGTTAGGATTAAATCTGTATTTGATGACAAATGGTAGTCCAACATTGCAATCCCCTCACTTATTCTTCCCCAAATTCATCAGGTGCACCACAAACTTTCAATGCACCATCCACAAAGTGACAGATTGTGTGTAGACTTTTTTCCGACTTTTAGTCACAACATGGTGCGGCAGCGAACCACAAAATGTCAGTTCATGGTGCCACCGACAATTTTTAATTTCAATTAGACTTGCACATACCTTCCTGGATACTGCAATTTGGACCCATCCACGATGACCGCAGCCGACTTGATGTTGAAGTCTACCAGGCGACACCGCTTCTCAAGGAAGTAAATCTTGGCCCAAGCATCTGGGTCTATCCTAGGAAGCTGATACCCCAGTTCTTCAAGGAGTTCCTGGAAAGATAGTTATACAAGGTCCTTTAAGAATCTGTACCGTGAGGTTTTGAAGGGTTTGGATGCTCCTTGATAGTTAAATTACAAACAGGGTGCCTTTGGGTTCCGATCCATCAAAACTGTGGATGGAAATTTGGAGGTTTCGGGAAGGTTTCAGAGTTCTTTGAAGTTCTTATTTCAATCCTAACAGATCCTTCAGAATATATTCTGAGGTGTTTGAGGCTTTGTCATCAGGCCGTTGAGGTCTTCGAGACTGCGCGTACGCAGGCTTTGGAGACACGAACAGCAGCAGCATCCCCCTCCGGGTGATAGTATCCCTTGCCAGGTCTGGGAGCGTTGTGCCTCTAAATCTGCCCTACTAAGCCATATGAGATAGATCACATCCACCTAGATAATAACCTTTTGTTATTTTGGAGATTTGTTAGGACATCATCGTTGATTCGACGGACAACCACTACATAAGGTTATGTCAAAATAAAGTTAAAAGTACAAAGAATTCGCTTTTGTTTCTTGGCACAGTGGAGGATTTTGGAGAATTCACAAAGGTTACCTCCCCCCCCCGACTTTTGGGTAAAGGGTAAACCTTTCTTGTGAAAAAAAAGGAACGAGGTGTGCTTCTGGAGTAGGAAGGGAAAGGCCAACCAAAAAATGTGTTTCTAAAAAGATGGTTGTTGCTTCATTTACGGAAGACCTCTAAGATGCTTTATCTCACCTCTTCGATTTTGCTCTTCCTAGTCGGTATCTGCGTCCTCTCCGTGGGCACCCCATTGGTTGCTGCAACCACTGGTACCCCGTAGCTGTATCTCTTGGGCGCTGTTGGAGGAGGAACCTTCTTGCGTTCGTTCTGCTCTACGATGAGTCGCTGCCTCTCGTCTGTTTTGACTCGTAGTTCGCCCAGCAACATCTGAGAAGAATTGTATCAGTTTTTACACAGTGTTAATGGTGTCCACGTGTGACAAATTTCCTTTTGTTCAGTAGGGCTTATTATAATAGAGTCCAAGGTACCTTTCCTTTGAAGGATGCGGAATTTTCAATGGCAGAATTAAAAATCAGGAACAATCCAAGATCTAGCTAAATACGAGCACGGGCAGAGGTTTGTTTGAATTTTTGGAATTTATTAGCATCGTGGACCATATTTTAAATTGTTTCCGTATTTAAATTACAGAAATTAACTCCCAAAATAAGAATATCCAATAGTACATCTCACTACAAATGTCACCAAACTACACGTATACAGACACATTGCCACTGGCACTATTAGTGCATGCCTACCTTTCACCGCAACTGATTTTTATTCACAGAACTTTGCATGTGCTTGCAGAATATTTTCGCGGGTATACACCATGGTCACAAAGCCGCCACGGGAAGAACTTCATAAAATGTTACATTCTCAAGAGAAAAACATTAATGATCACCATTTGCTGTCGTACACGTCATAGTTAATCATTCCTATATGACCGACCGTAAAGAGGTACTTAATAATACCATTAAGCGATGTGTTTCATAGCTCCATGCTTATACCAAGCATCCCAAAAAGTCGGAATATTTTTTTTGGTAAAAGAAACTGTAATTAGTACACAGCGCTCGATTTTGTTTTATTAGTGATACTTCGTGATACATCGTTTCACCACCCTCAGTTATATTCTTTTATTGGGTTTTCCAAAAATGTAGTGCAGCCGGATGCTCCACTAACATTCTTTCCAAAAATAACTCGCGGCTAATGGCCAATTCCGATGTTGACTAACATGAGTGAAACAACGTCAATTTGGATTAAAAAAAACTGTATGGAGTGAATGCCTTTTTTTTGCCAGTCAAGCATGTGTGTAAGCACATGGATGACTTTGTCACTTGTGCACACTGTCGGTGCTGTTTGACCTTTATGACAAATCTACAATTACTTCAAAGTGGAAGAAGATGTCAACAGGTGCGTTTGATTCACTTCCTTCCCGATTTTTTATTAATGGAGTTGGCGTTTGTTTCCAAGATTGAATACAAAACTATTCAGTCGCACATTTTTAAAGATGTAATTGGAATTTGAGGGGGGGGGGGGAAACCGTACACAAACACGTGTTTTCCGTTAACGAGGACTGCAAGACAAAGGGAGGACAACATATTCTATGTTGTCCTCGGACGTATAGACCTACACATTTTGTTGAGAACGGTCCTCGAACGTACGTCCGTGTGCTTAGTGTACGGGAGAGTGTTGTAGCATATTACGTCATCGGACGTAATGGTAAAGTCCGACTGCGTGCATGTACAAGCACGTGTTTGAAAGATGGCTATTTCGGCGCTTGTTTTTGAAACGAGTATAAGCTTCGACCGATATTATGCGTAACAACTTAAAAAGTACGCAAGGATAAAGATGATAAAACTACTTACTTTGCGTGAAGGCAAGGGATGCATTGCAACGCACATCATTGTAATTATTTCTGATTTAACGCCAACACACCTTTAGCTGATATCTGAACTTGAAGTGATTTCAACGCATCAGATATCTACCTTATATACAGGGTTAACTCTCGGTCACCGCAACGCGTCGCCACGGCAACCGATGTTACGTTATCATCAGCTTGGAAACCCCTCTCAGGAGGAAGCTGTGAATCACCTCCCCTGTCCGTTTAATGAACGCGTCGCTATCAGCTCGGCGCCCTAATTGGCCCAATTTCCCCTCCAGGAAAAGGTGGAATGTTCCTATACAAAGGTCTGTCCCCAGCCTCTAGTGGATTTCATGCCATGGCACTGGGTAGTTTGGCTACCGGGATTTACGCACGTAACATCCTGACTTAAAACGGACCAGTGTGTTTAAAAATAGACGTTTGTCTATTTTTGAAATGGTACATTATTTGTAATGTGGTCCCTGGATATACCAAGTTGAATAACTGGAATCGGAGGTAAGCCTCGGATAACCAACTATATCCTTGGCCTGATTTTACAGAGCTAACTTCGAGATACCATTAAAAAGTTGATCCGTTCCTTGTTATTACACAATTTTGGAATAATGAAGCCTCTGAAGAAGAACTTGCTAAGTTCGCAACGTCAGGCCACATTAATTTTAAGAATTTTGGAATAAATTAAATTTTGAATTACCTATTTCTTTATGTGCATTTCATTTAGAGTCATATATGTCGAATGCACCTAAGAATAGGGGTCGAATTTTACTCCTTAAAAAAAATGTTTCACATAAGACGATTTTCCACCCGATAAGCTTCGTTTTCGCGTTCCTATACTAGTCGTACCAAATCCTGTATTGTACATAAAGCTCTTTTTTTTCGGCGACCACAAAACGGAAGCCATTTAATATACTGTTGTTGCACCACGTTCATCGTGCGAATGTCGCACGTTATCTCAAATTGAAAGGGCTCGTTAATCTTGTTGACACGATTTTATTAGTCGAAGGAGCAGAGAGTCGGTGTGGTTTGGCAACCTAGGTAATGACTTCTTGTTGCGGTTGGCGCAGTCTCAAAACTGCAGCTTTGATTTCCCATCAAAGTTTGCCCGATATTTTAATTTTTGTGGAATCGACCGTCTGGGACTCTAACTTGAGTCGGGGACATTTCCGTCTCTGGCCTGGCCTCGAAAAAGAAATTGCAATTTCCGGTACTTCAGCCAAAGTACATCCGTCTAACTTGGCCCTTTTCTCAGAATTTGTCCCCCAATTTGTTCCCCAAAGATACAAAACAAAAATGGCTTTAACGTTTAATAGAGATATAGATCCGGAAGTACCCATTATTCTGTCGGACAAGTGACTCTAAAACATCAATGTCGGAGTGAATAACACGACTCAAAGTCGAAATAAAAAAAGGAACTCTAAATGTCAAGCACCTACATGACAGTGTGAGTACATAATGTGTCATGCATTTCAACGGATGCTTTGGGGGTATTAAGGAAACGCGAGTTCCCCGGTTGCCGAAGGAACACCCCCCGCTTCCTTCCTGTTCACCCACATGGCTGTCGGATGTTCATAACTCAGAACCTTTTTTTGATTTCCACGTCTTTAAGGCTCCTTTTCTCCCGAGATACACGTGTACTGTTCAAATCGGACATCTATCTTCGCTGTTAAAGGCTGTGTGTTGTTAATTGTGTAAATCGAGGACACACACGTGCAACATCATCGATGAATTGAGGACAGGAGCCATATCGAGGACTCTCCGTTTAGAAAACGTACAAAACCACCCACGTTTATTTATGGTGTAAATCGAGGATTTTCTATTGTTCCTCTTCCCTTTTCCTTTGTTTATACTCCGGAGGTCGCAGGTTAAAACACCGCTCCAGTCAATATTTTTGTTCAACTTCAAAATTATTAGAAGATTAAAATTGTTTCTAGATATAACTGAGTAGCGCCCCTTGAACAACAACATTGACGAATTGGGGAACCGCAAACATAGGGCTGGATAGCTTAGTTGTTAGAGCACCAGAACGTCAATCTGGAGGTTGCAGGTTCAAACTCCGCTCCAGTCAATTTCTTTGTTCAACTTTGAAAACAAAATTAATAGATATAACTAAGAAATATTGGTAACGAACCTGTCTCTTCTTAGCTTCGAATCGCTCCTTGTCGTGCTTGTCCATCTTCACCATCAACCGTAAGACCCTCTCGTTGTAGACCTCGACGTCCTCCAGGAAGCCGGCCAAGGCACCGCGTTGCTTCCAACCCTTCTCCCGGACCGATCGCGTGAACTTACGGCCCAGCCTCCCGCGCACGTACCGCTGGCAAGTCACCACGCTGGACAAGAGTTGGTCCAAGCGAGTGTCGAGTTTCTCCGAGTGCCAATACTTGAGAAATACCTATTGGGTGAGGGTGGGGGAGTGTAAAAAGGTGGTGGGTGGGATGAGCGAGAGTGAGTATTAATATCAGTTGGCTCGTGGGTAGGTGTTCTTGGCAATGTGACAGAATGTGGTTAAGTTACAGAGTTTTAAAAGATTCGAGGGGGAAAAACCGCATTCTCCAAAGCTGATTTCATGCATTATCGACGCTACTTCAGCTTATGCACTCGACGAACATTTATCACTGAAAACAAACTCAACATGACTGCCCGATACCACGAGGAGTACTGAACAGCACTTCAGTTGAATAAATCTAAGCTAGAAATTAAAACGAAATATAGACGAAACAAGTGCCAAAATAAAACAACGTATCTTTACAAACTGGCGATCGGTCGACCTTACGAGATGTCTTCAAAGACAAAGGCTGCATTCTAGAAATGGGTATCGTAGCTCGTTTTTATACTTTTTAGTTTGTTTGTGGAAATCAATTCGGTGCAAAAAGCACATGGAGTTGCGGCTAGAATAACGCGCGCCCGTTCTAAAAATGAAAACCGGAAACACGTCACAGCTATCTTCCCAGGCACAACAGAACTGTTTGCGCACGTATATATCCAGCGGTGTTCATCACAAAATACTCCCAGGGACCAATGATTATTTTGACTGTAAGTATTTTAGACCATTGTATTGTTAGACCTGTTAGAACTTTTATATTATAAGGTCAGAGAAGGGTCAGACACAGGGCGAGTAAAGCATGGACCATTCCGAGCTTACTATCACTGTATACTCATGGTGGCCCCTTTCAATGGCGATAGCATTGTGCTAGCTATTGTTCAGATAATGCCGTGGGGTCTTTGCTTTGTACAATAGCTAGCACAATGCTTTCGCCATTGAAGGGGGGCTCTGTGAGTATACAGTGACTGCGTGCTAGGATTGGTCAGGCTTGGTCCTACAATGAGTCTTTGGCAAAACTTGTTTTGATGAGAATCGTAAGCCACGAGACAGGTGGACATATAGGTGGTAGCTATAAACAAAATAAAGCAAACAAGTTAAAGAAAGAGAAGGAATGCTTTGATAAGTTTCAAGAAGGGAAACGCAAGATACACAGACCCTGGGTAAGGTGATCTTGAAATCCCCACCCCAATAAATGTGGCCCCTGGGTACCCCTCCCGTCCGCAAGGTGCAGTACGTCACCAATGACGCAAGTCATGCTTCCCAAGATGTATGTAGAATATTGATAAGTAAAATGTTTTCACGATGAAGTCAGCATTTCGGTCACGTATGACCCCATTTGACCCCAGTGATTGTTCCTCATTGCACCTCACGATTTATTTACTGAGCATTTTTTTTATTCTGAATTTTGATTAAAGGGAATATACATCATTTGCTTTTGCTGTAATTTTCAGAAATGGATGGGGGGGGGGGGGAAATATTATGAAATATAGTTACACCACTTTTTTGAGGAATCGATTGCAAACAAGTGCGATGGTCAATTGGGGCCAGTATTTGAAAAAAGACGCTGATCAGCCGATCAGCATTGGAAAAGGTATTTCAAAATGATTTGGTAGTTTTATTTTTTGATGTATGCAACTGTTGTATTTTCCCTTTAATGAATATTAAACAAATGCAATTATTATAATATCTTAAAAAGCCATGTTTCATACAGGTACCATGGAAGATTTTAACTTGCCGACAAAAAAAGATGTTATGAAAGATGCATAAAAAGCTAAGCTCACGTTAACTGTTATAATTTTAGTGAATACAATTCTTAAATAAAAAATACATGTGAAAAGCGATAGACCTAGGCAATTCAGTGCAGTTTTCTAACCGAATCACCTTTTTTTAACATCCACCAAACAACACATTAGCTTTCCCTTGTTCCTTTGATTGGATAAAACTATGATCAAGTACAGATCTGTCGGCTGAATGCCGCCTTAAAGTCGTCTGATGAATTAGCTCAAATTGAAGCCCTGCATAGTGAGAAACTCCTCATGCATATTCAAGCAGCGCGTCTGTCGTCATCGCGTGACGTCATGATAGACTTGTCAAGTCTCGCACGCGCGCTCCGTGACAGTTATGAGATCTGACAGCACACATAAGCCAGGGGTTTTACGCGCCTAACGAGTCGCAAAGCGGGTCGGGGATTACCTAATTTGGGCAAGTCTTGTTTGGGAAAGCGGGGATAATCCTGGGGCTCCAGGCTCGGAGTGAAGATAGCGAAATACGTCAGCTTCTCGCTAAAATGTTCAGTTTTGTGTGGACTTAATTTCAATACAACACAGGTGTGATGCATCAGTAGAAAATAATGCGAGTGTATTATGGCTTGTGATCTAGACACTCGTGATTAAAGGTACGTCATTGAGGCTTTTTACAGAGGAAAATACTGCAGAGTATGCGTCAAACTGTACTTTCTATCTCGTCATCTGAACGTAACTAAAACGGTTATGAAATCGATACAATGTATTTCTTAACAAAATTAAATTCCTTGACGAGTACATCGATACTGTTTAAGTATACACCATCATCCACCTTTGCAAAACATCTCACCGTACCCGAAACCCTGCTAACAAGATAATCGTTGACCAAGTTGCTGTTATTTTGAATTTAACAAGTGCATCTTTAATATGTTCAAATAAGGATTCTGTCTATCTTCGATATGTTCAAATAAGGATTCTGCCTTCAATAAAAAGTTAGCTCGACAATTTTCGACCAACAATATCGGCCACTCAACTCTGACAAAACTTGTTTTTTTATTACTCAAATTCATCAACTATTTTTGCCGTTAGGTAGAAAATGTATTTCACGGTCAGACAATTAGGATAATAAAAGAGAAAAAAGAGAAAAAAGATAAACATTACCTTTGTCTTTCCGATCTCGAAGCCCGACAGTCCCCCTGCTTGTAGAATCTTCTTACACGCCGCCGCGTTCGCCTTGATACTAGCTGACAACGGGAACCCTATGAACTTATACCTGAAACAAAAATAAAACAATAATGTTACTCCACTTTTGACGAACTGTCGATGTTAATTTCAAAACACGTGACCTAAAACTTAAATGAAGTATAGTTTATTTTTCTCAAGAAGACATTTTAAACGACAGCATATTTATAACATGGAGGTATGCTTATACAAGTCGAAAATGAATATTGCAACTATTAATTGCGAGTATGTTAACACTAAAGTATGCTGCAGTAATAATGAAGAGCTCATTTTGCGGGATGCGATAGATACTCTTGCGCCACACAAGCTTGACAAATTACTGTTTGCCTATAACGATTCAGTTCCGGGTACATATCGTTATCATAATCTGTCTCTATAGAATTAGTCTCGTGGTTCTGTCTCTATAGAATTAGTCTCGTGGTTTGATTTAGCAACGAGACATGATCGCACATAAAACGTTTGCACTTCATTATACAACAGGTGCATTACTTAAGCTAAGATAAAGCAATGCCCGTTTACCGAGTAAACGGCAATTTAGACGGATAACCGTCAAGGATTGATTACGTAATCGCTATTCATGGCAACGACGAAGGTTTGTATGGATATTTTTGTCCGAGGATGAACTTGAAGAATCATTTCTATTTTTGGTTTGTGACAGCTAGAATCTGTGTTCGAATAGTGAGATTCTCGAGTTTAATGATCCACTCGTCATTAAATATTGATGTGGGTCTTCCAGTATTAAAAAGTTAAATTCTACTAAACATTTCGAAAGCTTGACATTAAACTTCGTATTTCATTAATTGCAGTTGTAATATTGTACATTAATGTCAGTAAAATAAAGTGACCTGTACTGTCAAAAATGCTGGCGGGGGTTGATTTTTTTCGATTTTCTAACTTTTGCATATTTGTAAACTTGAACATGTCTAAGATATACTATAAAAGTTTGAAACCCTAGTTTGAACTCTAAATATAGTATTTTTGATGATTTGTTAAGGTATATCAGTTAAAGAAATGTCGATTGAAACAGGTCTTAAAATAGACCCCAAACTTTAACTGCCATTTTCTCCGTTTTCTACTTTTCGACACCATGAACTTCAAAATAGTATAACTTTGCCCAGGAATGACCGGTTTAAAAAAATCAAACCACCTCTTAATAGGAAAATGTACATATTTTAACAATATGCGAAAATCTCATTTTTTTTACCCGATGCCCAAAAGTCTGACTTTGACAGAACAGGTCACCAAGTTTAGTTTTACGTCAGCTCATATTTCTAAGCAGGTTTCTCGGATGTTTAGAATTACACTTTCCACCAATTAAAAGCTTCGTGTTTATATCTTGAAACCCCCCTGCTGTTTAAAAGATCACAAACGGTCAATGTTTCCTTCCACTTCCTCTGGTATACTTTTCACACACCAATGGGTCACTTGACCAATTATTGACCCAAGTAACAGCATGGCTCAGAAAGCATGTTTCAATAGTGTAATGTAATCGTAAATGTAAGATTCAAAAGCCTTACTAATACCTTCTGATGAAGTCCGCGAAGTTGAGCCGTGACGGGAAGCCCATGCGCCGTATCTTGATCGTCTCCAGTACCCCCGTGTACTGCAGCTGCCGCTGGACTAGCCGGTCCTCGTAGAAATCGTTACGGCTCTGGCTGTTGGGCTTGATGCACCGGACGAACTGGGGTTCGGCCCCTAAGATCTTGGCCATCAGATCCGTGAGGGATCGCTGGAAGAAAAGAGGAAGATAGATAGAGAAATTTAGATTTTAAGATTTGGAACTTTTGACGAGTTGAAAGTAAAATGTGTAGTTTCATAGTATAGAAAGTTTTCTCTAATGATTTGCAATAAGATATGAGGAAAATCGTTAGGTTAGTATTCAACGTTTCGATTATTATGCTATGATCATCTTCAGAAGAACTGGTAATGTTCATTTAACGAAATTTTCAAAAGTGTATTATACCATACATTTTGATTTTTCTATGATGCCTGCGAATTTATCAACTTCTGTATTTCAAGCCACTTATTAAAATAATAATGGAAATAATATTTAAAAGAGAATGATATACTGCTTGTCCTCAGTTTTTTTACAAGCGATCGCTTTTGAATTGTGTAATGGCCTTCATTTTGTCCGGATATCCGTAATTTATAGAACGAAAACTGAAGTGAGTTGTTTATTGAAAAAATACATGAAACGAATTTATGCTTGTCGTGTAGGCCTAAACAGACGACTTTACCTTGAAATGTAAGCCGATAGAGGGCAGTGTTGGTCGTCGCTTTCCTTTGTCTGTTTGAGCCTTTCCATCTTTCATTCTGTATGAATAATCGGAAGAAATGTTGAACAAGAGTATTTTTGACGGTCCGAAATGGCTGTTAATATCAAAATAATGCAATGAAAAGTCAAGATTAGTGTTACAAATAATACATAATATTGCTTAAAAGGTATATTTTGAACAAATTCAGAAAATTACACAACAAAAAAAGGTAATTATCAATCTGTTAAGACTCAGATGAACTAGAACGCATCTCCTTGAATATGGTTTTAAGTCTGGTACCGAAATTGGGTATCACTTACTGTTTCTTGAGTTTCTTGGTGGCGGCGCGAGACAGACTGACCGTCCCGTCGTGGATGATTTTTGGCGGCGGCTTGCATAGAAGGATGTCCTTCTGACTCTGTGACACTGCGAATGGGCCCGACTGTTTTCTAGCGGAGTATAAATTTTATTTCAAATTACTGTGGTTCTTTAAAAGTGTTTGCAAGTTTGCTTACATATTCACATGGGTAGTTCTGGTTGTGACTACTTTTAAGCATATCGGATTTTATGCACGTGCGCTTATAATGGGTTCAGCAATTTTCATTGACGTAACATATATAAACAAGTTCATCACTATTTTAGTTGAAATTACAATATTTGCGTTTTTCATCTAATAAACCAAAAAGGAAACCGAATACAACGCACACATTTAACATACGTTTCTTATACTTCATAGTTTAAAGTCTATGTTCACTCAATTAAATTGATTTTTGGAGAATGATTCTTTAGTAGGCCTATTATTAGAACTTACGTTTCTCATAAAAGTAATCACCTATTTAAGAATTTGAATTGATCGAACTATAAAGGTTTTCTTTGGAAATTAATTTCAACAGCAAGAATACTATTGTTACTTGTTGAACTTACGATTCTGATAGTTCTGCTTCGCTGGCACTAAACAGATATCTGAGCAGTCCGTTCTGGCTGTGCAGCATGCTCTCCGTCAGATTCGCGCTGAACGTGTCCCGGTTCTTCTCCAGGAAACCGCTGGCGTCATACCACAACTGGAAGGGATCAATTTCAAGAAGACATGTTTTTTAAAAATGAAAATTGATATTAAACTTTTTTTGAAAAAAAAAAAATATTTAGGGGCCCTATGGCTTAGCTAAGATGAGTGGAAAATTCTTGCTTTTGATTGATTTGAAGAAATGAACAAAAATCTATGAAAATTTGTTTATCATATTTTTGGGGGTACGAAATGTTCTGTAGACCCAATTGAGTGTAATATAAAATCACTTCAATTTCAAAATTTTATAACAGGCATAAGATATTTCAGATTTTTGTCTGAAATCAGACTTTTCGAATATGAGAGAAAGATATTATTAGTGTATAGGGAGATATGCATCTTTCTGACATTTCGCCTCAATACTCTGTATGCGTATTCTCCTTAGTTCTTTACATATCATAAATTACAAGGAGTACATAAACAAATATTGCCAAAGTATTACAAACTACATCTCTATTTCCATGGGTAAAACTTACTTCTCCAGCGTAGTGGTTGATGCCGAACTTGGTTTGTCCGCGGGATTTCTTCTCCTTCAGGAAGTTACTGTTCTTGCCGTGATTGCTGATGAGCTTGCTGACGAATGTGACGTCAGTGGCTTGAGGGAAGCGGCTCTCCTCGTCCAGAATGGAGAAGAGTCCGAGCGGCCTCTGCAACAGAATTGAAGGAATTGAAAGTAGATAAAATGTTCGTATCTTCCCCGACAAATTATCTGAACAATAGCATGCACAATGCTGTCGCCATTGAAGTGATGATATCGTGACGGTATCGTGATGGCATCGTGACGGTATCGTGATGGCATCATGACAGCACCGTGACAGCACCGTGACAACACCTGACAGCACCGTGACAGCATCGTGAAAGCATCGTGACGGTATCGTGACAGCATCGTGACAGCACCGTGACAACACCGTGACAGCACCGTGACAGCACCGTGACAGCATCGTGACAGCATCGTGATAGCATCGTGACAGCATCGTGAGATACTGTATACTCACAGCAAGAAAGAGATCCAGAACCGGCTGGTTGTCCTGGAATTTGATCTTGGCGTGCGAGATTCCCTCACTCGCGTACTCGGCCAGCTCCCAGGCGAAGATGCGCTGATTGAAGTAGAATTGGAGCTGCTCGTTGGTCACGTTGATGCAGAGTTGCTCGAAGCTGTTAGTCTCGAAGCTCTCAAAGCCGTAGATGTCCAGGATGCCAATCTCGTAACCTTCCGTTCCTCTGAAAAACAAAGACAGACCTAGTTAGAATTTGAAGGTTTCCATGGTGAAGATAGCAATAAGATTAAGTTTACGGTTGCACCAAGTAAGAAATCTCTTTCTGAGTTCGTGAGGTTCTGAAAAGAACCTCTTGACGATGACTAGTGGTTGTCTTGTGATTGACTTGTGATCGACCTGCAACCGATTTGTGCTTCAATTGTGATGAGACTTGAGAGTGATATGTGATTGTCCTCTGATTGACATGCGATTTACTTCTGATTGACATCCATTTGACTTGCGATTGATTTGCGATTTGACGTGTGATTAGACTTGTGATTAGACTTGCGATTGATATGTGATTTTCTTCTGATTGACATCCAATTGACTTGCGATTGATTTGTGATTTGACTTGTGAAGTTGTGATTAGACTTATGAATTTGTGATTAGAGTTGTGATTGACTTGTTGTTGAATTGTGATTGACTTGTGATGGAGTTGCAATTGACTTGTGATTGGCTTGTGATATGACCTGTGATTTGACATGTACATGTATTTATCTTGTGATGATTTTGTGATTGACTTTTGATAAAACTTCTGATTGGCATGTTATTCAATTTTGATTGGCTTGTGATTGACTTGTGGATCCCTTGCGGTTATTTCTGATGGACTTGTGATTGACTTGTGATTTGAATTGTGACTGTCTTGTGATTGACTTGTGATCGACCTGCAACTGATTTGTGATTTGACTTGCGATTTGACTTGTGATTGATTTGCAACTGATTTGTGATTTGATTTGTGATTTGACTTGTGATTACTTTGTGATTCATGACCCCAAACTCACCCCTGTAGATGTGGATCCGGCGCTATCAGCGTATTGACCTGCCTTACAATCCACGTAAATAGCTTGCTGTACAGCGCCTTGGCCAACGCGTCTCGACCATCGTTTGCTTGGGCTACTGTCTTCAATGTCAAAATCTGTTCACCTACGTATAAGATAAAATAATAACATGTACTTTTCTCCATAACTTATTCTTAAACTTATAGTGTGTATTTCCTTGTTATTGTTTATATTAATAATTCGACTTTTTTGTTTAATGATTGCAACAATAAAAATACCAGATTAAACCAAAAATACAAAAAAAAAAAGTTTCCAGAAAATCAGTTGAAGTTAAGTTTTGTAAAGTTAAAAAATTTCTACTTTTGCAGTCAGAATATATTTCTTTTACATCCGAAGCAAAATAAGATTTAGAAGTTAGATTTGCTTTTTTGGTGGACTATTTAAAAAGTTATAGGCCAACTCTTACTAAAAATCAACCTACCTCTTGTGTATGATGCGTTGGACACGAGTGCTGTCGCCATTTCAACCACGTCCAGGCCTAGTAGATTGCATACTACACAAAAAAGAAGAGATTCGTCTCATAAAAACTGATTGCTTCATTAGTTATTAATTATGCAAAAATTTAAGGTCAACGTTCACTTTTTTCCCCATTATCTTTGATCCCCGTCATGAAATTCTCTATTACAAACAGGGGTCATTTTCGAAACTTTGGATCTGTCTCCAGCATGGGCTACTAAATTGGAAGCAAACGAAAAATGTCTTTGTTTTGCATCAAATTACTAAAATTTGGGCCGTTTATCAAATGTCGGCTTTGTTTCCAGCTTTGCCTTTTGGGAAACAAAGATTTTCCATAGATTCGCCTCAAAATTGGCAAATTTCATGTTTCTGTAGTAGAAAATGGAGCTACATGTACATTTGGCTGTGGACATTCAACCCTGGGGCCTAACATGTATAAGCCAGCCTGAAGCCGATACTGGAGGCAAAGTCGAGGTTTGCAAAACACCCGAGACAGATTTTGCACTGGAAGGATTTTATAAATAACCTTCAAAAATCGAAGAAAATTTCATTAAAGCTTAATACATGTATTATGCAAACTCATGTGAAACACGCACCGACTTTGAGGATGTATTCGTCCACGATGTACGAACCACCTGTCTCGTCATCAAGATCAAAATCGATATCCGCTATTTGGATAATCGCTGACAATATGGTGAATATCATCCAGATATCCTGTAAAATAACAAACGATGTTTGTGAGGTAGTTCTCCACAAATAAGGGATGTTCTTTAAATATTGATGTAACAAATAATCGCTGATAATGTAGGAAATAATAACCTGAAATGTTACACAGAATACTTGTCAGACGTGAAAATGCATAATTATCTCAGTTGGTGAGTATAATTACTGCTGAAGAGGGATTTTCTTGAGATATTTTAACAAATAACGGCTGACCTTTAGGAAATATCGCACAGATATTATGTACTACTGAGGATTATGCTGTATGATTATTAAACCCAGCTTTGGCAGTCTGATCTCTGGAAACTAAATACTCAAATACCCTTGAGATATTTTATGGCATAACTGCCGACTCTGTAGGAAATAGCATTCAGATGTTGTTATTATTGGGAAGATATTCT
>JASAOE010000546.1:0-25000 GCA_029964075.1 Patiria pectinifera
AAAAAACCAGAGTTTACCGTCTGTTTCAGAAGCGCACGTTGAATGCCGGGAAGCCTATCGCCAACACGATCCCTTCAGCAGCGAGAACCGATATTTTAAATAAAAACCTGTCCTCGTTGAGGGCGCTCTATGCAAGGGATCATTTGGTCTGAGTTGAATTTGTGGGGAAAAGAGTAAAAGAAAAAAGAAACTGGAGTTTACCGTCTGTTCCTGAAGCGCACGTTGAAAGCCAGGAAGCCTATCGCCAACACGATCCCCGCGGCAGCGAGGATCGACATCCCGATGAAGAGATCCTGCGAGATGGTCTGGGGTAGCTCCTCCTCAAGGATCGAATCTGCAGGTGGCTTGCCACCTGCGAGTCAGAAGTACAAGGGTCAAAGTTCAGAGGTCAAAGTTCATGTTACGGCAAAGTTCAATGATGGATTCTGGATGCAGTGACGTGCGACCCTTTTGGTGGTAAAGTGAAAAAATGGTGAATTTTCTGTTATCTGAAATTCTCTGAAATTCTCTGTAATTGATGATGTTTAATGGTAACGTTCTCTGTTTATGCCACCCCCAGAAAATATATTTTGCTTTAAATAGAAGTGGCGTAGATTGTCATTCTTAATACACTTTGTATGTACATTTTTTTTATAAGTGATTGTTGGCGCTTGAACATTGCCTACATTTTCAAAAAACTACGTTTTTGGAGTGTTCAGGTAGGCCTACTTTGTAACTCATTCGCAAGACGACAATGTATTGTGAAATATCTGCAGTGAACATGACCTATAGATCAAATTAGGTTTTGCCCTTCACCGACGTTTTTTAAACACTGTATACTCAGTGTGTTACCTCCCGAGTGACCTATAGGTTATTGAATTTATGAACTAAAACAGATAAAGAGCCCCTATTAATCTGAATTGCTTAAAAGGCCATTCAAAATACTCGTCTTGAAAGACTTTAAAGTGCTTTTCTTCATCTACTAAATCACATTCCTTCTAAGAAAAATGGGAAGCATGGCCAATCATTTACCTTGCCAGACGATGCGAGGGTCATTTGTCCACTGAAGCTTGTTCTCATCCTCGGCTGTGGGATGATAAATCCCCACTCTTACTTCAGCCCCATCTGAAGAGAAAAAACCACACATTAAAAACAGCATCTTGGCGATTAGTCTTCATCGAAACTACCAGCTTGACCTTGGTAATGATCATTTAGAATCACGGGACTTAATGAATTCATTATTGGAAATTCATGTTAATTTCAGCGCTGATGACCGTACCTTGATTCTGTTCAACTTGCATTAGGCCCTTGCGGTCACCGTCGTATGTAAATTGCACAGGTCCCTGGAGGAATGAATGAAACATGCAGGTGAATGTACGACATGTACTGCAGTTATACCAACTTAAAGCCAAATAAAACATGTGTTTTCCCTCTATGGGGTGTGGCCCAGTGGTTAGGGTTCGTGACTCATGATCAAAGGGTCAGGGGTTCGAATCCAGCTGGTCATGTGTTGTGTCCTTGGGCAAGCCACTTTAACCTAATTGCTCGATCTCTCCACCCAGGAGTATAAATGGGTACCGGCATTAGCTGGGGAGTAACCTGCGATGGACTGGCATCCCATCCAGGGGGAATAGAAACATTCTCAGTTTGTTTCTTGCTACTGAAACCGGAGATAAACGCCGGCCTGATGGGCCACATTGGCTCATGACAGACTGTACTTTACTTTTCCCTTTATTTAGAAGTATGATTCCATGAAGGTTTATGTATAGCATTTTTTTTTGAAATTTGGTTACTCGTCAGTTGAATCCAACATGCATTATCAAAATTAATATAATCAATTTGATAAGTTATTTCTGTTTGGGTACAAATTGAACGGAATTGCGGAAGCTCTTGTGTTCAGAAGTATAGTTCTTTGTCTCTTACGTGAATTAGAATTTTGGCCAAGCGCTGGTGCGATCAAACTTTGTTTTTCTGAATAAAATATAACAGTAAATGATAGTGTATATTTATGTCAGCACATTGAAGATCTTATATCGGCAGCGTACAATAATGTATTTTACCTTAAATATACTATTACGTTTTACCTACATATTCAGCGTAGGAACAATGCTATCTACTGAAGATAGCAGTGATTTCTACTATTGCTAAATTGTCTCATTAAATAAAACAGCAATGTCTTACCGAGACGCCTTCGAAGTTTGTAGCGTTGATAACCTCAAAGAAAATATTTGCCATCTCATCGTCCTCGTATGAAAAGTTTGCAATCGTCTTGGGAGGAACTATAAGAAATATAACAATGATCTTTTAGGTAAAGATAACGAACTGGTAAGAGTGATAGTCGAGGTACTTGTGATGAATCATAAGAACACCACAAGCCTGGTCACAAGTGCATCACAAGCCCAGTCACAAGTACATCACAAGTCCAGTCACAAATACATCACAAGTTAAGTCCAGTCACAAGTAAATCACAAGTCTGGTCACAAGTAAATCACAATCCAATCACAAGTCCAGTCACAAACAAATCACAAGTCCGTTCACAAGTACATCACAAGCCCGGTCACAAGTACATCACAAGTCCAGTCACCAGTCCATTCACAAGCCCGGTCACAAGTCCAGTCACAAGTAAATCACAAGTCAAATTACCATTACAGTCACAAGACTAAGAAACAGGCGAATGAAGAGTATTAACAAAGGACTGCATGGCACAGTTGATTTGAATTGCACGTGAGGTGACTTAGCGCTGAGTGCATTGTGCTGGACTTGTGAAGGACTTGTGACGGACTTATGATTTCCTGTGATCATCTGTGATCCATCACAAGGATCTCGGCTTCAACACTGCTGCTTAATTATTCACTACGGAATCCATCTCGTGTAGATGGGGCGGAACCCCGTGGCTTGGCAATTAACTACTGTAATTTTGACAAAATTAGTTTCGAAAGTCAATTTCACCTCATCACAGGAAGCCGTGTTCTCGACCGTAAAACGCGATACATAACTTCAAGTCGGCTGTATACTGTAGCACCATGTACAGACCGAAATTTGTTTAATATATCGCGCAGGGCCTAATGAAAACTTGTCCGGCTATCAATCCTCGAGAGATCTCGCTCTTGATAAATAGTGACGTTTTGAAAACGCGGGACCAGGTGCAGTTATTGCAGATTAAATTCGCGAAGACAAGGCCGGCATCCGGTAGTCGTAAAAGCGAATATCCTCACTTCCTAAAAGAGGTCAGATTTTTGGTTGATTGCTATGCTGCTTAATTATTTGTTTGACTTCGTGGCTGGCATTAAGGTATCGCGTGTTCCATTTCGTTCTCGCGAGGTACGGAGAGGTTATATTTCCCCCAGATTTGACCGAAACTGGCGCTTTACAATCACAGAAATGACTTGCAAGCTCTTTGAACAGATCAAGTTTCAAATTTTAGAGCAGTGGTATCGAGTGACATCAGAATTACACCCATAAAGCAGGTCACTATACCAAAACAAAGTCGACGGCTTGCTGTTATCTATGTCACGGTAGGAAAAAACTAACCCAGCCTTGTAGTGTAATGTATTCCTCATGGCGATTTTTATCGTCAGTTTTCATGATTTTGAGAGACTGTACAATGTAACGATGCTTTTAGTTTCAAGAGTTATGTTGGCTTCTTATGTATCAGTCGGTTTAGCGATCTGTGTAATGCTCAGTCACTTTCCATTTGTCACAATAGGTACACGATGCTTTATCTTTTTAAGTTTGTGTTTTCACCGGCGTTGGTTTGTCTGTGAACAGGATAACTCAGGGGGTGGTCCATGCCAACCCCTTATTGGACACTTCTGGGAACTCGGCGGTCCCGGCCTACACACTTCCTTCCCTGTAATAACCCCGGAGGGCCAGGCACCATGTAAAAGCAAAGAGCTAGGGAGGAACAAGGCGGCACCCTAAACCCTGAATTGGCACAAGTAAAATCGATTAGATTTTGGAAGTAATCCGGATCTGCTTGTGGGTGTAGGATTTTTTCCCCAGGATTTATTTTACCCATCATATGGAAAACTGTTTCGCCATGTGTGACCAGCTTCGTGTGCGTGGCACTGACCCGGTGACCCTGTATGCCTTATCATCATACCTAATCAAACCACACAGGTCAATGGACTAGACCATTTTATACAATGGGGAGTGGAAAGGTAGACCAACACAGGCATGTACATGTTAAATACAAAATATACTAGTTTAAGAATTTATTTTAGAAACCACATTTGCGCTTGCTTGTAATGGCGGGGAATTGTTTAGCCTTGGCGGAGGTTTGCGCTCTCTGAGTGCTTTCTAGTTATCTTATGTAAACAAATTATGCTCTTTGAGATTTGAGTTAAAAGCAAACAAACAAACTGTCATTAATGTTTTCATTTTATGTATCTTAATCATAATTAATTAATTATATATTTATATTCAGACAAGACATCTTCAAAAAAGTTTTAAAAAATAAAGAACGAAAAAGAACAAAGACATTAAAAATAATGAACAAAGCAAGCGAATTCTGTCTTTAAGGTACCATTTTCGTTTTCAAAACAAACGAACTTTGTACTCGCATAATTAACGCTGAATACACTCCACGTTTATGTAAAATATTTCATGCAAAAAATACAAAAATGCAGGCCCATCCTGTTCCTGCGCCTACATTATGTATAAACCACATATCCTTTTATAATCTGTTACAGCTCTGGTATGCATGAATGGGTTTCCATGTCATTTTCACTGATTAAACACAAGAGTATACTTAATATGCTCCTTCAAAATGAAATACTCATGTCAGGTACTTTTGAGAAAACTAACGATATCTGCTTGCACAACTTGTTTGGGATCACCTTATGTGTGCACACAATTTCGTGTGTGCAAAGTTGAATGTTAGAGAAAAGCCGTTGTTTAAAAAAACCCCGTATCTAATGCGGCTTTGGCTGTTCACCGTATCCCGCTTATAGCAATAAAAGCCGTAGCCATAACTTACCCAAATCCTGCAGTCTGGTCTCCGCCTCCTGCAGGGCCAGCGCTATCGTCCACACGCTGTCAAAACCATACGGGGCTTCCTGGTACCCGGACAACTTCTCTGGTTCCCCGCCGACATACTCCTTGTATTCCGCTTCAAATTGCGCTGTCGTCTAAATTAAGTGAAACAAAACCCAAGTCGGATCGGAAATATCTCGTAAGCTGCTGGCCAACGAATTGGGGTTCATGCATGAGTCACGTGATTGGGCTATGTAATTTCTGGAAGGAGTAGTGTTTTGAGTTTTAAAAAAATCAGAATTTTTTGAAACCAGTGACACCTTGATGTACTTTTACCCAGTTTGGTCATGTGACATGTTGGGGCTGGGCTACTGATACTTTTGACAAAGTTTGGGGCTAAAGATGGAAGCTTTGATATTTGTGTGTCTTAAAAATTGACAAGTTTGAAGTGAAGGTATTTATCAGAGCTACGTGAGTCAATTATTTTGTGGACTGGTGGTCTACAACCAGTAGGCTGCAAAATATAGGAAAATTATGCAAACATTTAGCACATTCCTGCTAAACCACCAACCCCCTTCCCGATAGCTTAACCCCCCCCCTTGATCTACAGCTAATCCACCCCTTGCAACCTCAAGGACTGGCCATCTTAGCCTGTACTCACAATGCCTGCTACTCCTGGGTCCTTAGCTAGGCTGAGCGGCAGCGCGTCGGTCGTGAAGTAGCCCTGCACCGCCTCCGCCATCTGCTCCTCGGTGCAATCGTGTCTGTTCTCCGCATCGTCCGATAACCACCATTGGTGACTGTACCAGCCTGCCATTAACGACGATTGAATCAACACAGACCATCTGAAATGTACGTTTGTAATCTGATCCCACGAAATGAGTCCTAAGGACAAACTTGTCACGTTGTTTCTTAAATGCAGTGGGAGGCGCATAATTTTCTCCATTTTGGTATATCAGTTGGACACCTTAGCAAGTGTTTGGGTTAGGTTTAGGGATAGGGTTAGAGTTAGGGCTAGAGTTTAGGGTTAGGTTCAGGGTTAGGGTGAGGGTTAGTTATATTAGGTTAGGGTTAACCCTAACCCACTGCAGTGTAAGATTCTTTTAAAATGCTTATTACTAAAAAGTGACTCTTGCGATATGTGACTCTTGTTTGTTTGTTTCAATCTGAATATCAGGCTTTTTTTTCGAAGCCCTATACTCTCTGTATCTCCATGCTTCTAGTAAGCAGAAGGTTTTGGTGCGAGACATTGCTTAGAATTATTTTTTCTCAAAACAAAATATGTAAATGTGTATTTTCCGACGCAGTATTACCACAATGTTTCTTTTGCTTTTTGTGCACATCTTCAGGATTATTATTTTTTAGGATGAATGGCTGTTGGAATGACTGCAATGCATGCATTTTCTTCATAAATTATTAACGCTATACGAAGTAAGATATTAAGATTTTGATTTTTTTTGGTCTGCTAAGTTCAACACGGCGTTACCCGAATTACAGATAACCATAATTTTTATCACATTTTTGTACGTCAGAAAACTTGGGTGTCATAAATCAAATATTTCGCAAGAAATTTGTCTTGCTCGGCCGTGGCTATATTTGACAAGCACATTTAATCTATATCCAATGGCGTACGTGTTTTATTAACAGAAAACGTTAAACTGAATGTTATTCAAAAGTTGTACTATACATTACAGCATCGATAGACCTTTTTGACAGCGGCAATTTCAAGACAAAGAGAATCTCAATCCTCCCTTCATGATGATATATCGAAAAAAATATCAATTCCATATATTTTAAGGAATAAAGATTTCGATGCTTTTATGTTAACTGTAACACTATTTCCTGTTTTGATTTGCAAGGTAAAGATTTACGAGTGAAGCGTAATGCATCACGAAACTACTTCAGTATATCCCTTCCCCCGTGGACTCTTTGAAAATTGTTGTCGGATTTGACTTGACATAAATCAAATGTGGTTTGAATCTTTAGGTATAAGGTTCTGTTCGTTTGGGACCACCCTATACAGAGTGAGAAAAAAACACGAAACCCAAATGTCGGGACCTGCATCTAGCACTTTTAAAATCTGGGATATGAAAGCCCAATTCATAAGCTTTCTTTTAGTACAAGAATCATTCAAATCACTTATGTACTTTTCAAGTTACAGAGTTTTAAACACAACCACCGTTTTGAGGTTCTGTCAACGGATCACAAAAACAGTTCAGTGTTCTTTCAGCAAAACGAAAACAAATCACATAGGGCTGTGTTGAATTGTTTTCGTTTGCTGAAAGAACGCACACCTTTTTTTGTGATCCATGGACAGAACTTTAAAACGGTGGTTGTGTTTAAAGTCCGTAACTTGAAAAGTACATAAGTGATTGAATGATTCTTGTACTAAAAGAAAGCCTATATGAATTGGGCTTGCATGTCTTTTACTTTGAAAGTGCTACATGCAGAACTTCAATTAAACAATAGTCCCGACATTTGGGTGTCTGTTTTTTTACTCACCCTATATAGGTTTTCATTGAGTGTGTTTGTTGACAATAATAATAACATTTGAAGACGACAATGCCAAATAAATGAATTGAAGATTAAAACAGCACAAATTCTTTTGCAGAGAAAGACCGAATCTTCTCCAGTTTTGCCTTCAAGTAATTTGCATCGAACGATGCAATTTAATAGTATTTCCCCGAAGGACATCTCCCTCCATTTCTATAGCCATAATCGACTCAGATCACGAATCGCCACGACTGCGTGTTCGAGATTGCAGCGTGACTATTTATACCGAACATATACTCATGGCCAGATATAAAAGCACAAATGCCGTGGTCACAGGCATTAATCTAGGCCTCAATATCAAAAATGCTGACCACTGTTTTCAGGGAAAACAAAATCTTAAAAAACAACCACAATGTACATCGCATACAACGAAGTCACTGTGATTGGTCCAGGTATTTGTCAGACTTTTGTCTGAAGTCAGAGTTTTTTAATCTGAGAGATTATAGGTAAAGAAATATATCACGGTGTATTTTCAGTGATTGCTTTGATGTTCAGACTTTTCAATTGATAGTCTCATCCCGGGTTTTTGTAATACTTGTCTCAGCTGAGATATGTTCGTCGGAAAAGTTTACTTTATGGTAAAGACGATTCCAAAGTATTGATGGGACGGAGTGGTTTACGGTCCATTTTCTCAAATTACGGCTTCGTTTTAAGCTTGGGGTTCGTCTCTGGCCGCGGAAAGTAAAAAGTAAAGTCAGTCACGAGCCAATGTGGCTCATCAGGCCGGCGTTTATCTCCGGTTTCAGTAGCACGAAACGACTGAGAATATTTCTATTCCCCCTGGATGGGATGCCAGTCCATCGCAGGTTACTCCCCAGCTAATGCCGGTACCCATTGATACTCCTGGGCGGAGAGAGGCAAATGGGGTGAAGTGGCTTGCCCAAGGACACAACATATGGCCAGCAGCTGGACTCGAACCCCCGACCCTCTGATCATGAGTACCCTAAGTACTAGTTCAACGTCCTGGAATGGACGATGCTTAATATAATTAAGCATGAGTTTTTCGACGCATCAACCTTGACCTGTTTTATCTGATGCATGATTCGATTTAAAAAGCATGTCCCGAAGAATCATTCCCTTTCATTCGGCCCAGCTCACATTTCAGCACGATTGCGTGTTCCAGATTGCGGCGTGACTATTTCCAACGAAAACATCTCAATTGGACCTAAAAGCAGGAAACGGCAGTCACACACAATGAATGTAGGCCTTGATATTTTAATCATTGACCGCTATTTTCAGCCGGGGAAACAAGCATGTCGCATCATTTAATTCACGGTGGATTGTCCTTGTTCTACTTCCCTCAGCTAAGTAATATTCTTCGGGAAAATTAACTCTAATGGACAGAAGACGTTGCCAAAGTATTGATGGCAAAGTGGTTCATGGTCTCCAAATTTTCAAATTCCGGCTTTGTTCGAAGCTTCGGGTCCGTCTCCAGCCGCGAAACCATTCTGTAAGCATTTGGTGTTCGAATCACGAAAAAGACGTCACCAGTAATTTGACTGTGAAGGAAACAATTTGACGTGCTACACAACAGAAAAAAAGAACCCATATTGAGCCAGCACCTCGAAAACCATTAGTTTAAAATAGGGCAGTTGGAGTTTGAAGCCGACTCGTTGATGAGCCGAAGTTCACAATATGGCCATCGTTTGAATAACATCTGTACGGGTGAGCTAGATAAAAATGACCGCCCGTAATTTGTTCCCAAACGGATAGAATTGATAGTTTGTGTGCTTACCGGTTATGATCCAGACGTATTTCTTTCCGTACATCCCTTCTTTGTAAGCCTGGCAAAACACCTGTCTCGCTTTGGTCTCGTAGAAGTTACCAATGATTATCCTCGCACCTTGTTTCTGAGAAAAAGGGCAAACAAGTGATATGCTAATTATAGCATACATTCGGCAGAGTACACGGTCACATAGTTTAATGTGTTAATTGTAAATCGTTATTATTGCACTGTTATTATTTCCTTATTATTGCACTATTTAAAACGTAATATAGGATCATGAAAGTACCACTAAGTGAACGTTTTTATTCGGGGGAGTCAAGTTGCGCAGCGGTACTTTCCTCGCCTTCCACCGCTGTGACCCGGGTTCGAATCCCGCCTGGGTCAAAAGGCGTTTTGGGTTTTCAGTCCCTGCCTGATTCCGTGGGTTTCCCCAGAAATTCTTATGGGGTTTTCCTCCCACCTCTAAAACTGTAATTTCTTCTCATTGTCTTCTCTCTACAGGTTTCTTTAGTCTTGTGAGCTACAGTGCCTAGGGTACTTTTGAGGAATGCTTGGTTTCATAACCAGAAATAAATAAATAATACAAAAAATAATAATAATAACTCATGACTACCTTGAGATTCGACACCTGGATGGCCGGACTGTCGGCGAAACTCTCAGACGTGATAATCTCGATCCCGTTTTCTTCGGCTTGGTCAAGGAAAGCAACTGTCGGCTGAAAGAATCAAATTTCTGATACACCTTAACTATCACGAATCATTTAAGACTTTCTCAGAATATTAAAGTCTGGCAAAATGTTCTTTGGAGGTCGATATTTTACATTAATTTTAGGCATATCTTTTATCGATTTATTTTTTGGTAATACAATGAAACCAGGAGTCAAATGTTATTGCATGGGCTCCAGAAGCCGCCATAAGTGGTGATGTTGTAAATAGAACTCCATTTTGAATCTTTGCTGATCTAGCTTATAGGTAAATTTTAATATACTCAATGAGCAACGGTTTAAACAAGCTCGAAATGATCTCAGAAGTTGCTGTATCCAATAAGTCATGTACATGATGTAAAATCCTGCTCTTTTAATGTACACCTACTCACTGGTCGTGACTGTCAATTGAAAAGGATTCCCATTATTTTGTTGAACGTCAGTTGGTGCATGGAGCGTTTTATAGCATGTGGAACACCCAATTTGTGTGCAGTACAGTGCCAACCCCAATGCGAAATGAGTTGTCTCGTGACCCAATTTCCCAAGACTGCAATAAATTGGTAGCTGGTCAGTGGAGACCTGAAGCACATGTTGTTGCGAGGGCCTAAGGGACAAGGTGATTGATTGCCAAAAAAGGCATGTGCTGAAGTTTGTTACTAACCAACGGAGATACACGATTATTTCTTGAGCTGCTTTCTGCAGCTAAAAACATGCACTTACCAGTGAGAACAGATCGATAGTCTGGTGCAGTGTGGCCACCCGCTTCCAACCGAAGTGTTTCAGCATGGCGAACTTGACCACGTTGAAGACGGTCTCCGGGGGGAAGGCTCTGAAGAACTTTGGGAAGAGGTTTCGGTTGGACAACAGTGGGGATGCTGAGGAGTAGGATAGCTAAATGGAACACAGAAAAGAAGCAATTTGTCAATCTATAATGTCAGGATGACGAAAAATCTTGTCATGATGACGAATAGCTAATTATCTTGCGAATAGCTAACTATCTTATCGAAATCTTGTGTTGATGACGAATCATATGGGAGCACGAACTATCTGTGTCAGAATAACGAAGTACCTTGTCGGGCTGACGAACTATATATCTTATCAAGATGACGAACAATTTTTCTTGATAGCAACTATCTTTTCAAAATGAGGAACGAACTATCTTGTAAGAATGATGGAGTGATATGTCTTGTCAGAATGACGAACTATTTTGTCAGGCTGTCCATCTATTTTTTCAGGATGACGAACTATCTTGTCAGGGTGACGAACTATCTTGTCTTGATAGCAACTATCTTTTTCAGTGAAGAACTATCTTGTAAGAACGACGGAGTAATATGTCAAGACAGGATGACGAACTGTTTTGTCAGGCTGTCAATCTATCTAGCAAACTATCTTTTCAAGATGACAAACTATCTTGTCATGGCAACGAACTGTCTTGTCAGGACAACGAACTATCTTGTTAGGATACGAACAACCTTGTGAGGCTGACGAACTGTCTTGCCAGGCTAACGGAATGTCTTGTTAGAATAAGGAACTGTCTTGTCAAGATGACAAACCATCTTGTCAGAATGACGAACTATGTTGTCAAGATGTAAAACTGTCTTGTCAAGATGAAGAACCGTATTGTGTCAGGCTGACGAACTATCTTGACATGATGACAAACAATCCTGTCAGGATAGCAAACTATCTCGTCAGAATGACGTCCCGTTTTGTTATGATAATGCTATATCTTGCTAGAATGACGAGTTGTCGTCAATCTGACAACTTATATTATCTTGACGACAAGCTGTCTTTTCGATATGAAGAACCATCTTATATGTATTACATAACCCAATACCTGAATTAGGTTCCAGTGGTGTGACGCCTGCGCAGTGGGTTGGGTGACGATAGAGCATCCAGCTCCTAGTACCATGATCTTGGTAGTGGTTTTGTTGTAGAGCTCACGGTACATAACATCGGTTCCTTTTCCTCCATTGCACTGTACACAGATAAGAAATAAAGCTATACTCTATTATCTATCATAATGTAAACATACAAATGTCCGAAATCAAGGCATCGATCGTCTCCAACTTCGACTTAACTCTAACTCCTGAATCGTTTAGAAGTTTCAAGTCTCTAAACCGAAGGAGATTCTACAATGTATACGGGAATTGTGTGCATATCGTGTGCATGAAGTCTTTGGTCCTTCCATCACCTCGTGGCCCGTCGACGTTATCCCATTCGTTAGTGGAGTGCAGTGGCGTTGTGGTCTGCAGCGTTTGAATTCGTGATATGCGGGTAATTCTGCAGGTTGTGGGTTCGAGTCCAGCCTGGGGTCATGGGGCGTGTGCACTTGGGCAAGGCACTTTATCACTCATTGGTTGTCCCCACCCAGGAGTAAAATGGGTACCTGTCATGGCAGAGATGGTTATTGTGGTTGATTTTAGCTAAGCTTTGTGCCGCAATGGCGGCATTTAGCTGTATACTCCCCAGGGAGCTGAGATTGTATTTGAAATGTTTCATTGACCCAATGAGCAGGGTGATAATGATGTAGCATCTTGAGCACCAATACTGTTGGATACGTGCGCTTTATAAATACACATTATTATTATTATTATTATTATTATTATTGTGGTACAACTTGCCAATTGAAACCAAAGCATTTCCGTTTTCCTGATTCTGGGTACATTTGGACTATCTTTTAGCCAGACTATGATTTGATTTGATTTGATTTGATTTATTTGCAATTTCCAAACAATGATGATACAGTTTGAATATAAGTTAATATTTAACAAAACACATCAAACTTTATCAAAAGTCGTATAAAAAACACAATAAAACTTAGAAAATTCCTATGCAGTGGAAAAAGCGGAGATACGGGGATGTTGTTATCTCCAGATGGAAAGGTATACATCACCATTCTCTAGTGGTTCGACATAGAGACTTGCATGCTAAGCACTGTTTAATTTATTCACTCGTGTACCTTAACATTTTGGTAGAATATATGCCCCTTCTCTGTACTGAAATGCGACAACTATACAGGGTGAGTCAAAAATAACGAATCCCAAATGTCGGGACTTAGTGAAGTTCTGCATGTAGTAATTTGAAAATAGATGATATGAAAGCCCAATTCATTAGCTTTCTTTTAGTACAAGAATCATTCAAATCACTCACGGAATTTTAAACACAACCACTGTTTTAAAGTTCTGTCCACGGATCACAAGAAGGTATGTGTTCTTTCAGCAAAACGAAAACAAATCACATAGGGACGTGGTGAATTGTGTTGGTTTTGCTGAAAGAACGCACACCTTTTTTTGTGATCCGTGGACAGAACTTTAAAACGGTGGTTGTGTTTAAAATTCCGTAACTTCACAAGTACATGAGTGATTTGAACGATTCTTGTACTAAAAGAAAGCTTATGAATTGGGCTTTCATATCTTAGATTTAGAAAGTGCTACATGCCGAACTTCACTAAAACAAAAGTCCCGACATTTGGGTTTCGCTTTTTTTTTTTACCTCGCCCTGTATACCTCCCCTGCTGGAGTACTGTTCCCACATATGGCCAGAGCTTCTGCCTGTCATTTATCTCTATTAGATCGGATGCAGAAGCGAATTGTTTATGTGGTTGGTGAAGAGTTGGGTTCATCATTACAACCCCTTTCCCACCGTAGGTCAGTAGCCACCCTCAGTCTGTTCTACAGATATTTCCCTGGAAATTGCTCCACCAGTTTGTTTGACTTGGTTCCTCCTGTCAGGGTGTTTGAGCGTGCAACCAGGCTCTCTGCTTCCTCTAACCCATACACTCTAGCTGTGCCGAAATGTAGAACAAAGGGCTACTATTATAATAGCTTTTTCCCACGCTCTGTATCTCTTTGGAACTCCTTGCCTATCTGTTTCCCTCCATTCTATGACCTAGCCTTTTTAAAAAGGAACATCAATGCCTACCCTCAGCTAATTGCTGATTATAATTTTTCTTTTCATCATATTTTCCTCTGTCCAGCCCTTTTCCAAGAGCGGCTTTTCTAGCCTTGCTCGGGGCGATTTTCCATTTAAAAAAAATGATTAAATTATCTAATTATAGATTTAAATCTCGTCATCACCTGTCAATCACATGCTATCCAGTCTCCTGTCAACTCGGCAAGCTCGCCTAGGTTACTACGAAAAGTGCAACTGCCGTTTCATTCAAATTATAATGACCTTATTTCCTTTTGGCGTACGACTGTGCGAAAGTTTTTTGGAAACAAACTTTCATAACCAAATTAAAAAAAAATACATAAAATAAAAAAGGTTATAATACCGCTACGCCAAGCTATTGTGACCCTCGAGTAATTCGGCATGTAAAAGTAAGTCACCCGCTTATTAAACCGCACGAGAAGATTAAATTACTTCCTGACTTACCCAATAATTAATTCGATTTTCTCACGCCACGTTTGCCTTCAAATGCCACCTGATTTCTTTGGTTTTTTTCTCAAGTCATATCGACATAAAGGTCCTTGAAATGAATTGTTTCGCATAATTGGAATCCGAAGGCCATCTGCAGTATTGGATTAACCTTATTAGAGGCTAAACAGTTTTACTTTAACTAGTTTTAGTGGTATGTGTAATTGTATTACTTGATAGAACCACCTACTACTTACGTAGGGCGATCGGTTAATAAGGTTTAAAGTCGTTCAAGGATTGAGGCCGTAGAAAAGGTATACAATTACACAAACTGACGAGGAAAAATAAACACACTATACATGTGTTTGTTACGTGGACATACATAGCTGTTTTAGTTGTTTGAAATGACTCTGTGAGGAATGTGATGACGTCATCATGACGTCACTTAAAATGTCATCTATGAAACATTCCGGTCTATGTACCTACCAAGTTACTACCAAATTGAACGTATAGTGACATTTGAACCTGTACATTTAATGCGACGTCAAGACAAAAATCAGAGGAAACGGTAACGTCAGACCATACTGACAGCGAGATCGACATCGTGCATGAGCTGTCAGGCTGGTCATTAGTCTGCTTCCTTACATAATTGCCCTAAATAAAAAGTGTTTACGGGTTCCAGATACAGGACCATCGCCCCTTCAGTCTGGCTTCCAGACGCACAATTACAAAATTACAACACCGTCTGCAAATGGTGCCCGACTAAATTTAGTGCAAAATATATAGGAGCCTAGACAGGCCACATAAAGCTTATACTCGATCGTAACCCCATAAAGAACACGTTAAAATTGTGCAGTAGCAGGATTCCAGTCTAAGTGAGTTTGGTGGTTTTGAGACGTCATCTTACATTGAAAAAAAAAAGGTTTTTAATTTTTGCCGACGCGCATCTATAACGGCGACGCGCGCGCAGACCGAGGAACCAGAATTTCCTTTGGCCTTATCTGAACAACAGCTTGCATGGTGCTTCCGCCATCGAAGGGGGCCTCCGTGATAAAAATGATAGCGTGCCATTGGTTTATATACGTAAAACCATATGCTTTCATAAATATAAAGTATGCTACTATCATTCCTTGAACCTATCACTCTAAAAGGGCCCGAGCCAAATTTCACCCGGAATCCTGATCCTGACACATTTCCGGGTCAAAATGACACTTTTCCGAGTCAAATCGACACTTTTCCGAGTCAAATCGACACTTTTCCGGGTCAAATTGACACTTTTCCGAGTCAAATCGACACTTTTCCGGGTCAAATTGACACTTTTCCGAGTCAAATCGACACTTTTCGGGTCCAAATGACACTTTTCCGGGTCAAAATGGCACTTTTCCCGAGTCAAATCGACACTTTTCCGAGTCAAATTGACACTTTTCCGGGTCAAACGGACACTTTTCCGAGTCAAATCGACACTTTTCCGAGTCAAATCGACACTTTTCCGGGTCAAATTGACACTTTTCCGGGTCAAAATGGCACTTTTCCCGAGTCAAATCGACACTTTTCCGAGTCAAATCGACACTTTTCCGAGTCAAATCGACACTTTTCCGGGTCAAATTGACACTTTTCCGGGTCAAAATGGCACTTTTCCCGAGTCAAATCGACACTTTTCCGAGTCAAATCGACACTTTTCCGAGTCAAATCGACACTTTTCCGGGTCAAATTGACACTTTTCCGGGTCAAATTGACACTTTTCGGGTCCAAATGACACTTTTCCGGGTCAAAATGACTCTTTTCCGGGTCAAAATTACCCAGAAAATAAGTCAAGGGCGTGTCATTTTAACCTGGAAAAAAGTGCCATTTCGACTCGGGAAAGGGTCAATATGACCCGGAAAAGTGTCATTTTTACCCGGAAAAGTGTCATTCCCCCGTAGGACCCGGATTCTGGTTCAACTCTGACTCGGGGGAATATAAGATATAGCCATATCCTCATAATGATATTTTATTTGAGCTTTTCCTTACCTTTTGCAAATGAACTTTAAACAATTGAATTATCCTATTGACAGGGGATCGAACCGGAAGGTGTACCTCGAAAATATTAAATGAATGATAAAGTTAAACGACTTTAATGCCGCAAAAAAGGTTGCATTTCAATGATGGTGACGTTTGGTATAATTTAGGTCCAGACGCTGTGGTCACGGCACGTAGGGTATTAACAATGATAAATTTATGCCGTGCGTGATGGCAGCCTCCAAGGTTAAGTTAAGACAAGCACGATTAGAGAATTACGGGGAATTTCTGCCGTTTCATTTCATCGTTTGTCACATGCGACCTTTAGAGTCAGACAATTAAACAAGCATTTCAAAAAAACAAATTGCAGGTTTTGTTGGTCTCTGCTCAGTATTCATCGCGTAACCAAAATAAATAAATAAACACATTATGCCTACATTACATATTAGTGGGTCAAAAATTGCTTATAAAAACAAACGCGTTTAAAAATCAGACACCAGTTACAGAGGTCTTTAGTGGTTTACATAATACAATTTTTAAAAATAAGTCAGCTGGAAATATTTAACCGCATTTGCCAAAGAAGGCTATCTTCAATTTAACTATACAGGGTGAGTCAAAACATAAACGAAACCCAAATGTCGGGACTATTGTTTTAGTGAAGTTCTGCATGTAGCACTTTTAAAATCTAGGATATGAAAGCGCAATTCATAAGCTTTCTTTTAGCACAAGAATCATTCAAATCACTCATGTAATTTGCAAGCTACGGAATTTTAAACACAACAACCGTTTTAAAGTTCTGTCAACGGATTACAAAAAAAGGTGTGCGTTCTTTCAGCAAAACGATAACATTTCACATAAATCCCTAAGTGATTTGTTTTTCTTTTGCTGAAAGAACACTTACCAAAAAACCTTCACCAAAACCTAACCCGTTGAAGTTTCAGCTCAGTCGATATTACACCTTTCGAGAAAACAGTGAAAAACCATGCGCAATCACGAAACACGACTTCGTCAATAGTACTGTTTATTTCCAAAAAAAAAATCAGTCAATTGACTGATCGTTGGAAATCGCCTCTACAGTTCTTGATTTCTTCTAAATGACAGCAAGCTAGACGGAATAATTTCACGTGGTGTTTAGTGCGAGCACGATTCTAATCCAAGTAAGCTTTCTGATAGTAATTCGGTCGGTTACTTTTGGGATAAATCCAAATGATCATAGGCCTATACCTATAGGTCTTTCCTCTAGTGTTGAATGAAATAAAACAAGTTGTATTTCGAGTGTATAGCCTACATATGCATTTGCTTGATCTATACTTTTTGAATGATGGATACGCGGCATACCTGCTGAAAATTGTGAATTTTAGGTGATACTTGACATTTTCACTCACCTCAGTGTCCCAAGGGATAAGAACCAATTCGTAACCGGGCACAACCTTCTTGGCGTTCACGTGCTCAATACCAAGACGCGTGGCAGGCAGCTGGCCCTGGCCGCCGGGCCACTCGCCCGATAGCGGATACAGCCCAAGTAGATACAGGGGCGTGGTCGTGGCATTTACGGGTGTCGCCTCGTTCGCGTGAAACCGCAACCCCATAGCGTACAAGCCGATCAGATAAAGGAACATGCCTTGTAATGGTTGATGCATATTGGAGGTGTTCGTAAAAAAAAATTGGACGATTTTTCTTTCGAATCCACCAAAGTTTCTATCTTTATAAAGATAGGTATCGCGATGAGATTGGTAGTGCTTTAAAAGGACTAAATATTGTTTTAAAATGTACAAAATGTCTTGATTCGACTATTTCTGAAAGAGAAAGAGGCTTCTGATATGAAGAGAACCTGGGATGTTAACTCGACGTTTCGATCAAGATTCTCTGATCGTCATCATTAGAGTTCACCCCTATAAAGTTGCATGATGAAGATATCAGTCACCGATTCAACACTTAAGTACACTATTTCTGGAAGAGAAAGGCGCTTCTGAAGAGAACCAGAGCTATTAACTCGACGAATCGGTCAAGAGTCTCCAATCGTCTTCAAGAAAGTACGTTACCGCTACTCATCCTCATTGGTTGGTCAGCAATCGTGATTTGTCCGATCTACCAAGTGAAGTGAATATCAAGCGAAGTGGCTCTGGGCAGAACCTGTGTCGTAAACTCGATGCTTCGATCCAGACTCTTTAATCGTCATTAGAAGAGTTCGCCATCGCTTGCCCGTGCTCGATCGGCTGAAGTCGGCAGCAGCACTGGATTAATTCGTAATGGCCACGGTTTTTATATCCGATTGGTGTTACAAAATATCGCGCATTGCGCAGCTCCTAATCGGCATTTACACAATAGCAAGCGTCACATACTCCAACCGCGTTCCTGATCACCGACTACTGGCACTGAACTTCTGGATTCCAAGTGGCGCATTTTTTTTTTTACTCCTCTCGTAACCTTGAACAAATTAATTTATCACCATGGCAACTCCTAGCTGACGCAAGGTTGAGAATTAACTCTATAAGTAGATTGATTTTTTTTTTTTTATGACCGCTAGCTTTGATGAAAATCGCGGTCCGGCGAAAATGACAAAGGCACATGCCTCATGCAGAATCTTGATTGTTGACAAAACTTTGTCAGCGACGCAACAATTATTGAATAAACAACAATGGAGGCTGATTTGTTTAGTGTCTTTGGTAAAGGTTGAACGGCCGAGCGGCTGTTTTTCATCACAGGATACGTCACAAAGAGTACACCTTCATTTCAATTATAATATTGTCTTTTTGTGTAGGGCCCCGTTAACAAAATTTCGTATTACATTCTTTGCAAGGTTAGATAGCGCTGCTGTGTGAGCGCGCTCGAGGGAGCCGTACTACAAAATGCGCTTGGTAGTATTTCATAATCAGTTCTGGTAATTATTACTTCAGTGATAACAATTATAGTGTATTGTGTGAACAGTCCTCATATGAAAGACCAAAAAGTGCACGTATGAAAAGGTGTTATTGGATGAATGCACTGTGCACAGTAGACTTACTTTTGTATAGGCATGTATTTTTTTTACCTTTAAAGGCATCATTTGCATATACCTTATAGTAACCTGGCGAATTGTTATCAAAAATCTCACCTGGATTAAAGATCGTACCGGTACTAAACATCCCATGAAATTATTATGTCTGACTTGTTCTCATTTAGAAGAAATCAACAAATGTATGGTGATTTCCTACTACATGTATCAGTCAATTGACTGATTTTTTTGGAAATGAACAAAAGGTTGTGCATGTCTTTTCACTGTTTTCTCGAATAGTGTAATCCACTGAGCTGTAACGGTATATCTTCAACAGGTTAAGATTTTAACACATACCTGTATGGATTTTGAGTGGATTGGATTTATTATTGTATAAGCGATCAAAATGCACGAAAAGCAAATGATCATATATGCCTTGAAAGCACACGCGTTGTCTTACTCCAAGATGGCGTATCTAATTTTCAAGAAGCCCACACGAATCTCCAACCTCGAAGGCGTTATGGTTAGATCATGTTACATTACAAATGCATTTAACCTCCAGTAAAGTACGACGGTCCATCTAAACCAGAGAACATCCGTGTAACACAATACGGATTCAGTGTCTTGAGAAGAGACCTGCTTTGAACGCAGAGTGCTGTTGGAAACGTTGCCAATCTGATTAGTATTTCCCATTGTGTCTTTTCATTTCTTTGCATACAATCTCGTACATTAAAGTGGTAAGGTGATTAATTTTAATGAGGAACATATTTTGTGCAATTTTCTACTCCTCTCAAATGTATGAAAACTATTTGGCAACCCTTTTTGGTTATTTTTTATTGACAAGTGCACTTCTTTAATTACACTTAAAATTGTCCATGCTTTTTTTCCAGACAACTGAGGGCAATGTTACTGTGATGTCATTTCGATAAGACACTGTATAGGTTAGGGCTTTTCAACTTGCGAACCAAAAAAAAATGTGCTTATTGAAAACATTTGTGAGAAAAAGTTTGCTCAATGGCATCGCTGGCTACTTTTGATGCTGTCGGCTTAGTGAAACGCCACTCTAAAAGAGGCTTCCATGCATTCTTTCGTGAGTGTCCTTCAAGTCATTTTTCTGTGTTTTTCCACTCTTTTACATTAAGAGAGTTCATTTTGTAGTGGGCCTACCATCAACGAAATTGCACTTTCTTAGACGATGTATATCTATGGGGAGAAGACGATAAATAGCTTGCACAAATTGGGCGTATGCTTACCTTGTAGTACCATCAATACAAGTAAATTGCACTTCGCTTGCCTTTGTAGTATACAGGGTGAGTAAAAAAAACCGAAACCCAAATATCGGGACCATTGTTTTAGTGAAGTTCTGCATGTGGCACTTTCAAAATCTAGGATATGCAAGCCCAATTCATAAGCTTTCTTTTTGTACAAGTATCATTCAAATCACTATGGTACTTTTCAAGTTACGGAGTTTTAAACACAACCAACGTGTTAAAGCTCTGTCCACAGATCCCCCCAAAAGGTGTGTTTTCTTTCAGCAAAACAAAAACAAATCACGCACATCCTGATGTTATTCGTTTTCGATTTGCTGAAAGAACACTGAACTTTTTGTGATCCGTGGACAGAACCTTAAAACGGTGGTTGTGTTTAAACCTCCGTAACTTGAAAAGTACACAAGTGATTTGAATGATTTTTGTACTAATAGAAAGCTTATGAATTGGGCTTTCATATCCTAGATTTTGAAAGTGCTACATGCAGAACTTCACTAAAACAATGGTCCCGACATTTGGGTTTCGTTTTTTTAAAATCGCCCTGCATACAAGGAAATCGCACTTTCTACGCCCAAACGGAGTACCGTCGGTACCCGTGATTGTAGGGCTTTCATTTCGAGAGGTAATCCTCATCAATATTCCACTGCAGTTCTTATATCTCTACTCGATGTCAAACTGGTTGCCGTTACGTGAATGACAGTGCGCTGGAGATCAAACCTTTTTACCGAAACACCGATTAAATCAGACACGGAAAAAGTGACCATGAAAAAAGAGCAAGACCTCTTTAATATCGAGTAAAAGCTTTCCCCTCCGCGAAGTCTTCAGCGTTTAAGTTGGGAAGTTACATCTGCTGTTCCACAGGAGCTAAACGTCCATTGGCCTTCGCGATTGAAGGACGATAAAAGTATAAATTAAATTGTGAACGTTGCAATCTTTAAGAGGTCATCTAAAACTGCCCTTCTGCCTTTTGAATCGAATGAAAAATGAAGGACCTCTTACAAATTAAAAGCTTTTTAAAAGGTGAGATTTTAGTGAGTGACAATTTGAGCGCTATGCCGGTGTTTTTTTTTGGCAGTTGTATGTTGGTTATAGAACTTATTCATTCTCCCCCGCACCGTTTAAAAGTCCATTAAACTCTGTTTTGGAAGTTGACAACGTTTTGCATCAGCGATAAAAAGTGCAAAGTTTTAAGATTGCGCGTCAGAGTTACCAGTCAAGCCAACTCGATTGCATTGGGCCTTTTTACAGAGTAAACTTGTGTTATACGAGGTGGTACAGAAAGAGGGAACCACTTTTGACCGTTTTTTCACCTACTTGTTGAGCATATTCCAAAAATTCAATTTAATGGTATTAATATATTGATGTTTAAACATAAGGGACGAAAAAAAAGATTGCAAATGCATATTTTGTCTCTGAGATATGGTTGATTAAAATTTCATGTGCCAAAATCTGTTTGTCCACGGACGGCTTCATTCCAACTGCTTTACTGAGCTCCGGAGCTTGATTTGAAGACAAAAAATCCCCACTACACTAGACGTACACGTGGACAACAGTGATTTTGGTGACTTGTATTCAAACTAGCATAATAACACTCTTCTTGCGATTTTTACATTTTTTTCACCACGTATGGTTGAAAAGCTATACTTCACGACATTATAAAAAGAGTGACTCTTGCTCGCTCAAAACTGGGTGAGGCAAAAAGAAATTGACCGAACTAGAACAAAAAAATGATTTTTTTTTCTCAAAAAGTGGCTCGCTCTTTTTCATAAAAATTAGCTATAGGGATAGAGGGTAAATGTTATTGACTTGTAACTGTGAAAGTTTCACTTAATTTGCGTACTGCATTTATATTATTATTTTAATAAAAGTTCACACAATTCAGCTGTCCACCACTGATTATTTACCGTTATACGAACTGATGAATACCAACTAAAATGCAATGAAACATAAACGTTTTTCCTCCTCCATGGATGAACGAAAACTCGCAAAAGAAAACAGACGAAAAACGCCATCAATATTTCAGATTGCATGTGAAATGCATGTGAGTTGTATCTGAATGCGTGTGTGTAATCTGTAATTCTCACTCAGCTCAATAGCTTCCAGTGGCATTCCATGGACAGCTATAAAAAGGGTTATTTTAGTAAAACATGCATAAATTCTGATAGCATGGATCAATTTCAGTAAGGGGGGAGTTCTTGGTTTTTTTTCAGATGAGTGGAAGAACATGCTCTTTTAAAACATACTTCATTCGTGTATTACATTTTGATTGTTTTATAAGAAATAGAATCATCAATCCAGGGGACTATCTGTATATCTCAACCTGTATTGAGCGAGTTAGAGTCACTGTGCAAGAAACAGTCATTTTACGGGTCGATGAACAATCAAACAAGCAAGCAACATATTGGACAACAAAACAAACAAATTAACCAACCAACAGTCCAATACCCGAACAACCAAGTAAACAAACACCGAAATATCAAAAACAACACAACAAACTTCCCCGCAAACCAAAATACATTTGCAACAGAAATAGTCACACTAAAACCTCGATTTGTTGAGAGAAAAAAAAACCACATTTGGATATGGTTAGTTTTAACACTGCATCTCTCTTATGCAAACATTCCCTGCAAAAAGACGTCCGCGGTTTGGATGAAATTGCAGCTTTCGCTTCAAAGAATAAACAAATATTGAGAAAAGAAACTCTAATTTGACAATCTGACAAGGCTGGCCTCCTTCTGTCCAGAAATGGAGAGATTACAAAATATTTGTAAACTCAATCTCAGATCGAACAAATTGCTTCTCCCTGCCTAAAGATATTTACAGAATGTTCAACAACGCGCGTTCATTCAGACGCCAACGCTCATGTAATTCCGGAAAAGTCAAACACAGTCTCATCCAAAAGAGAGTCGCGGTTCCAGACGTGTTGTTTAGATCGTGTTCACCGGCACAATGCGGTTTCAAACGAAGTCGGAACAGCGCGCATTTGAAATAAGACTAGGAGGGAAGGTCAAGGAGTTTTCGAACACATTCTTCGTGCCTTAATTGTCGTGGTTGCTCGTAGGCATTTAGTGCCCCAAGAGATTTAACCGGGCACCGTTTTCCGATTGGTAATGGATACCAAATTTGAATTATATGGAAAGGCTGTGTGGCGGCCCACTGCGGATTGCAGATGCCATTCCGTAAATAACTGCAATTACTCAGCCTTATCACTCCTCATCTTCCACGCGCCGTACAGTACTTTGCATGTGTCCCATTCGTAGATGGTTTGATATTGAAGTTCCTTTTTTTTCATTTTTGAAAAAGGTTTGCCCTTTACCGACGCGCAGTGCTTTAAACCCTTTATAATTATGCACATTGCTTTCTGGTAGTAAAACAAAATATCAAGCTTAACGTCATGAATCTTTCAAATCCTCTTTGCCAAAGTGGAAGAATTCTGACAATTGAGGTTACATGGCAAAAGTGCGTTATTTATTTCCTAGGATGTAATTTGTTAAGGTCTTGGGCCGGACCTTGTGTTGCTTTTGCTCAGCCATGCATAAATATAGGCCTTGATTATGCTTGAAATCCTCCGTACTGCTCCAGGGTGTCACTGGCCAAGCCCAGGCGCGGTTCTACGGGGGGGGGGGGGCTAAAATTTTTGGCCCCCCTCAAAATTTTTTGTCTAGCCCCCCCAAAAATAAATGCCATAAAAAAAATGCATTGGCCAAAAGAAGGATTATGATGTACATGTATATGCGAACGGTCTCCCCCTAAAGAAGAAATAGCCGTGACAAGGGTGCAGTTATTAACATAGTGTGAATGATTTCAGTTTATTGGCGCTCCCCATTGAAAATATGGCATGAGCCCCCCTCCCCCACCTATTGATTTTCGGAGGCCTAAGTGTCTGGAAAAAATAACCGGTCTACATTTCAGCACGCCTCCCTTAAAAAATTCTGGATCCACCGTGCTAGCCCCCCCCAAAAATATTGGTTCTAGAACCGCGCCTGGCCAAGCCTCAACATATATTGACAGTCACTGCCGCAGGATTTTGCAGGATTCAGGCAGTGGCCACACCTCCACGGACCATATTCAAGAAATAATGGAGGAATTTGCAGGATTGAGGCTATATGCTATTTTTCCATGAGGCCAATTGAACGATTTTGCAGGATTGAGGCTACATCCTAGCAAAAAGGCAATGGGAGTTAGGGTTAATACTCGGGCAAGCCCGAACCTGCGATCACCCCTTTGCCGATGTATTCTAGAGACTCCTCCAGACTAGAGTATAGGGTCAAAGATTACATGCGTAGGTGTTCTTACAGATCAATCCGGGCACGCTACCAATTCTATCACGAAGGCCCCCTTCAATGACGTCATATTGTGCTAGCTATTGTTCAGATATAACGGTTTCTCCTTGCAAGAGGGAATTGTGAGTGTATACAATGATCACATACCCGGATTCATCCATACACAGCTTGCCCAAGTCTTCTTAA
>JASAOE010000547.1:0-25000 GCA_029964075.1 Patiria pectinifera
AAAGTTTCTGACTATTATTTCTGACAAATCTTAGGTCAGGCAGCCGCCACGGCTAAAAAGAAAACATGATGGCCCTTTCTCAAAGCTCGGTTTTGTTTCAGCTTCATTCAACTTATCAGAGAGTTCCGACCCATTTTTTCAACATTATAGCTCTGGAGTGTTTTTGTGAAGGCCCAGTGGTCATTGAATCCTGCAAAGTATACCCAGTCATTGGGAGGACATTGCGTGCAGAACCTCACTCGTCAGTTTTTGTTGGCATGACCGTGAGCTGAATGGGAACTTCCGGTGAAATCGGAAAACCGTTATTCCATTTGAAAAAAAAATCAGATAACCGAATTTTGAAATCTCCGATTTGTCACACCATTAATTAATAATAACTAAATTGCCCATAAAACAATGGGTAGGGTAAATGAAGAGTAGGACGAGACTTACATGGTCATAGACAACGCCTCCAATCTCTTGGGATAGCTGAAGGTACTTGCCAACGTGTTCCGAGATGAAGTCATCAAAGGCACTCACAAAGGGAGGCGTGTCTGCAATATGTTAATCATGTCACATAATCACGCCATTGGTCAAGATCATTAAGTCATTCATATTCATGAGCATGAGGAATGGATTGAGGTTGGCACCAGAGCTGTTATTGAGTTAGTTCCAATTCATCACAAGTTAATAAGATTTTCAAGTCACAAGATTTTTGAAATGAAATGAGGCAATTATTTTGGTACATGGTACATGTACATCTCCTGTTACTTGTGATTGACTTGTGATTGACTTGTGATTGACTTGTGATTGACTTGTGATTGACTTGTGATTGACTTGTGATTGACTTGTGATTAACTTGTGATTGACTTGTGATTAACTTGCGATTGACTTATGATTGGCTTGTGATTAGACTTATGATTGGCTTGTGATTAGACTTGTGATTGACTTGTGATTGACCCGTGAATGACTAGATAATAAATCTGGTATTAAGCGCAGTACACATTCCTTGTTTTCACATCTGTACCCTCCCAAGGAATGTGTATACTCATTTATCATTTATCAAGGTTTTAGTACGGTACCTCCAGCGACCTCACTTGTGATCACTTCTGTTGCAAAGTTGGAGTCCAGGAGCTAATCTTGAGGCACTAATTCCCCAGTACTAAAAATACTTAGACAATAGTGTACGTGTCTAATTCACAGGATTGTACTTTTGCTACCCTGACATGTTGGAACACCGACCAATGATAGCAGTGTGTTTGGCTCATGAATAAGTACGAGGTGTAATCAAATGAATTATTCATGATGTTTCCGCCCTACTCACCGCCACTGGCTCTTCTGGCCACGCCTTGCAAGACAATGATGGCGTCGTTCAGTTTCTTGGCAGTGCTCTCATCGATCTTGTCTGCCTCAGACTTCAGATTGCCGCTGAGAGAAGCGAGCTGGGAAACAAGAGCGGTGACGTCGGCCATGGTGGATTGGAATCACTCTGAAACGAGACATAAACAATAATCGAGGGAGTCATTGTGGTGCAGCGGTTCATCCTGTACTTTCCTCGCCTCCCACATAGGTTTATATCCGAGTTGTCAGTTATGCTAGGTTTGCACATTCCCGAATTAGTTATGAATAAAACAAGAATAAACCAAGAATTGAATTTGGTTCCCGAATCACCCCGACAATTTTGAACATGTTCAATATTTGTCGGGGCGCTTCCCGATCTTTAACGATCTTTCACCGAACAAACAGAATCAACCCGAGGCAGCCAAGAACCATTCCCCGATTTACTCAAGAATTGCTATTCGTGGCGATTCGGCTTAAAAATCAGGGATGTGTGAACATAGCATTACTACGTGATTCTGTGGGTTAAATTTTCTCCAGGCATGTATCTCTGTACACTCATGAGGCCCCCTTCAATGGAGGAACCATTGTGCACACTATTGTACAAAGCAACTGCCCTGTGACGGATTTCCTGCACAGCCACAATGCTTTGGCCATTGAAGGGGGCCTTCGTGATAGATTTGACAGCATGCTGGGATTGGTTTATATGTACAATACCAAAGAAGTCATGATATTCCTTAGATGTCAACTCAGCGCATCCTGTTGTTCATCACCACAGCACCTACTCACTTGAACACTGTTTCGCTATGGTGGTTGTAATTAACCAAGTTATAATCGGCTGAATCTTTTTTAGGGAAGAGAAAATAACCACATTGTGGTTTTCACAAGCCTAGTGTGGCAACACTTTACCACTTTCAGGAACTTATTTGAGAAAATGTAGATGAATTTAAAATGTAAATTTGCTATCTGTGAACGTCCAGGAAGTCAGCCAGACCTGGGAGGGATGTGATGTCACACTTTGGCAAGGTTTTTATCTTGGGTATTCCTCCTCTTTTAAAAATGGGGAGGGGTGGGGTAATGCTTCACTCTCGACAGCTTTCTTCAGGCATGGGAGCTCTACAATATAGCATCCTTTATTTCATTACTACCGGTACATGTACATGTGGAAACATGACATATTTCCACATGTATGTACACCACAGATATCACCATTTCTATACGTGCACAATTACCTCAAATAAAAAAGTGCATATCAAACTACACGTAAACTTACATACATAGTAAAGAACATAAATATGGGCAATTCCGCGGTTACTCATACTACATTTTTGTAACGTGAGTAACCGATTTTGTGCGTCTTGTTTATCATACATAATACATTTTTCTGGATGTCATCTTTGGTGCTTAGGTAGGTCTAGGTCTACTCTATCTACCATGGGGACAACAGTTATTAAACCTTTTCAGTAAGGTAATTACAGCCCAAGGAAACTAAAAAGTACATCAAAAATGTAACGTGAGTAACCGTGGAATTGGCCATATGCACATTTTGTCGTACTTCCTAAAAGCCCATTCATGAATCCACACATGTCCATGACTATTCGAACATTAAAGGGAAAATACAACATTTGCAAACATCGAAAAATAAAACTACCAAGTTTTTACGAAATACCTTACGAGGATGTTGGTAAATGACAGTATAAAGCATTCTGTAAAATTATGGCACCTGGTGTGAAGTCATTTTCAAGAAAATGGTATTTTTGTATACATTTCCATCGGTGGTCGGCCGACCACCGTTGGAAAAACCTAACTATTTTTCAACAACTGCTCCATTTTTACCATTTGTTTCAGTCCAAATTGTGTTTGCTATTGGTAACATGTTCATGAACGGGTGCAGGTCAGCTAGACTGGTTCCCTTACCTTACAATTTTCCGGCATCTATAAATTGATCCATTTCATTTTTAGTGGAGTCAGGGAACCAGACTACTTGCACATTTTTGTTTTCCTTGGTTTTTCCAGCATTTTCGGACACAAAACTTCAAACATGTCAGTGTAACAACATTTTGTTCTATTATACTAACCCCTCAACTAGTTCATTTCTGAAAATTACAGCGAAAGCCAATGATGTACATTCCCTTTAAGGTAGGTGCACTTCTGTTACACCTCTACCAGATGTCACACTAATTCACTGTCGTGTGTTTTCCTTTATTTTTGTTGTCTTTTGTTTCTCTTAAAGGTAATAGGGGGCCTATACATCATGTGCTTTTGTGAGTTTCAGAAATGGATTGATTTGGGGGTCAGTATTTTATAGCAAATACTGTTACACTGACCTGTTTAAAGTTTTGTATTCATAGATGCAGGGAAAACCAAGCAAAAATGCTGTCTTAAAACCAAGACTGAGACCATCTATAAAATTGGTCCTGGATTTAATGCAGAACATTTTGCAGTGCTAGCCTGCAATCCATACAGCCATTTCATGATCTCTAAGCTATGCACACAAGGTTGCAATGGGCGACAGCTGCACAGCAGGTTTATTTGGACTGACTGCCATGCATGCTATATATGGCGTGTCACGGGTTGGCATTTGTCACACACTGAGTATAAACATTGAGAATTCTGGTAAATACAGCTAAGTATTGAGCTAGATGTGGCTGCATTGGTCTGTGTGACGATGAATAGAGATATTAAGATTTGTTTCATATCCTTCAATTGTATTCATGTGTATTTAATAAACAATGGATGTGTATATTTATGATTTTTATGTGTGCACACTTTGTTTTTCTGCAGCATCAATTTAAAGATAAGAATCAAAACTGATTTTTTTTAGTACTGTAACTGATGAACAACTTTACAAAATATGAACTAAGGCCAAATAAAAAAAAACATGTTTAGCGTCCCCGCCTGCTTTCTTTTTGGAGGCCCCCTCCTTTTTTCCCCCATTTTTTTAAACACCCATCATTTTGGCCTCTTTGTCTGTTTGTATCTAGCCCATATAAAGCTGGTATGTCATTTCCTGAGTCCAAGTGGCGGCCATTTAAAAAAAAGTTGGCGGCCATTTTGAAAAATAGCCGGGTCGGGTGGCCATTTTGGAAGAAGAAAAAAAAAAGGGCTCCTTCCTTTTTTCAAAAAGGCAGGACGCTAAACCTTTTTTTTTTATTTGGTCTAAATATAAAGTATACCAAAACTAAACTAATTGTATACTGAGTATTATGGGATGTATTTTTAATTTAATGACCCCTGAGATTTACCAAGTGACCTCATGGATGGAAGCCTTTGTAAAACGCCTGGTGAAAGTTCCCCATTTGTCGTTAAAAGTTTTACAACTCGACTGTTCATGACCCTCCATAAATTGTTTATGCAAAACCAACCGAGCGAAAGGGACATTTGGGGGTAAAAATGAAGAAAACGATGACAAAACATAACATGAAAATGAAGATGGAGACAGCAGAGTGTGCCGGCTCATGTATGATGCTAAGTGAATGCACAAAACTGCATGGATTCCCACGGCATCAATCTGACCGTGAACCGGTTTTCAGTATTGTACCGGTACGGCACTGAACATGAGCAGTGACAGTTTTTTTGGGACTTGAACATTTTTACCATGACGAATCTTTGTCTGGTAGTGGTACCATGCTAACATTGTTGTACAGTTTCCAAGTTAATTTCCTAAAAACAAAATCTTCCAGAGCCTCAAATCAGAAAAAAAGAAGCTGAAAAGAAGTTGAAATACTCTGAAATTAAATGAAGATTCGATTTAAAACAATAAAGAAAGACAGTTTTTATCTTTCGGGACACAAAAAAATAAAGTTCTAAAACAACTGTCACCCTAGGACTTGAACTTGAGCGGTGTTGCTTGCGAGGCAGGCTTGCTATCCAAATCTAATGGCCTCGCGTTCGCTCGACGAGATATATGGTGAAACCTACTCGTAATCATATTTACACATGTATTTATTTCATCATACGACTTCAATAAATGACGGTCAGTCATTGCAAAAATGTTGAAAAGACGTCCTGGGACTGAGAAACATTTCCAATTTTGTTAGAAAATACTGTGAAAATGCACTCGACTCTCCATAGACTTTGAGCACAACCAAAGAAGTCGCGTCTTGATACTAAATTCTTTCCAAGGACACTTTACAGAAGTTTATAACTTTGTGGTCGCCATCATCAACTGCAACAAACATTTGCACAAAATGTCTCGCACAGTCATGACAGTGCACAGTCTGAGAAGTGCACGAAACTTGACCAATTTTTAATCGTGAAAAATGACGTCTAAAAACAATATGCACACAAATAAATAAATGACCAGATAAACGAACATTATCTGAGCACATCTCCACAAGAAAAGGAAGATAAAGGACTGAATTTCCACCCACCTTTGAGATTTCTGAAGAGGAATTTCGACTCGTCTGGTAAATGGGAGTGGTGACAAACCCGGAAGAGAGATCGTGGAAACTCAACCACAACCTCGAACCCGGAGACACAAAAGTGTGCACAAAGCACAGCTTCCTCGTTCCACACGTAGGCCTATGCAGCATGCATAGACTTGCATCAGTTCTCCCATAAAAAATGTCCCAAATACATTTAGGTCTACTTCAATTTCCCTTCATAGACTGGTATTTGAAGTCCAAAGGATAATAGAGGGACTGGGAACTAGTTTAATGGAACATAAGTTGTAAAAATTCATAACTTTTAGTTTTAGTATCGAATTAACCTGAGCCGAATGGTTGCTTGGAGCATGGAGGTAGAATTGCTTGGAGGAGGACACACAGAAAATATTAAAAATCACATATCTTTTTCCGTACTTCCATTCAGTAAAGAAAAATGGAACAGAAGCTAGCAGCTTGAATTTTTAACAAATGTTCCCTAAATGAATAAATACATTAATGCCTTCTAGTTTAAGACGCATGTCATATCACTCAAGCCACGCCCACAATCACACAACCCTATATAGCCGCACACGCACACCAAGTTTTAACGAACTGTTAAAAACGAGACAAGAAACACACTTGCACTTTTGTTTTTTTAGAACATACTCCCTCGGAAGTCCCATTGCGATTTCATTGCACTCTCGTTCAGAGGTGAGAACTTTTTGTTGCCGGAGTTAGCGGGTCTGCACGCAAGCCGCATGGGGCCTCACGACACGATACGCCCGTGCAGTCTCATGGGCGCTCGCTACTTGTACCTTTCGTGTGACCCGCTCGTTCCACGGAGATTGGACGTGTGGGAGCGAATGTTATTTATTGAAAGAAATATACATCGAATATTGTGTGTTTCTGCATGTTTTGCGTGTTTCGTGCAAAATTTATGCAGGTCATTTCGGGAGTGAAGGTTGATGCAACAGATTAACCCACAGGGCCTTGTTGATTTATCAAACAAAATGAGTTTTGGTATCCAATAACATTGCTACGTGGGCAACCAAACTTTTCATTTAATATCGAGGAAAATTAGCAATTTTCCAGCTTATGCTCAAGGCCATTAATATGATATCTCAAAATCTGAACTAAAATTTTGCTGATGGTACAGAAACTGCATGTAGTACCCACTGATCTATATGTATTTTTTATTTATCTATTTAATTATTTATTTATTTATTTTACACTTTTAGTTCAGTGGTATAGTGCCTCGTCCCCAAAACAATATAATCCCAGGATGCACCGCGATCTACCTTCGCGGGGGACCGGGAGGCAGCTTTGTCAACAGAATTTACGAAGAAACCAGAAATTTCAGTCAACTTTTTGAAAACCAAAACTAACCATGTGTCGTAATACCGCACGCCATAGCGGTAATTTATGAACGAATCAAATTGTCTCAATGGGCTAGTAAAATGAATGATTTATTTATTTGGGGGCGAAGCAATCATTGTTTTTCCCCCAAAAAGTGCAAACATTAAGTCAAGGATATTTTGCAACATTGTGTTTTCAAGGGCCATTGCCCTCTTTAAGACCAGCTGAAACTTATGTTAATGTTAGTGTGGGTTTTCTTTTCTTTGGACTATCAACCAAATTTCGATGACGTTGCAACATGCAAGCTTAGGATATGACACCTCATGCCGGAGAAGAGAACGCACCCGTACCCGACAGTGGCAGGTTCTACGGAAACAACCCCCCCCCCGGTCGCAAAAAGAGGAAAATTGGGCGGAAAAAGTAGCAAATGTCCCCTCAATCTACAGCACACCACCCTACCCCCTTCAGCCAATACTGCGTGGGGCGTTGTCGATTGGATAAAGTTGATGCTCTGTTCTTGAAGCATAGCGCCATCGCGCGGTGACAACCACCTTTTTTTTTCATTGAATGGAAGTAAAATTGCACAGTAGGGCCTAAGCGGCATCAACAGCGCAAGCGCAGTTCTTAATCCTGGATTAAAATGAATTAAAATGAAATCCCAAGGTTGTATCAAACCATGATCACTCATCGCTGAGTGTTCCTTGAGGAGCAAACTATCAATTGTTTGAACAAGCCCCCCCCCCTCCTCCCCCAAGAAAAAAAAATATGATAACGCAAGTATTGAAGGGATCCTGATGAATATTGAATCAACCAAAGTTGAAGGCTCGGTTCACTTTGAACAAAAAAAAGTTTCACAAACCCTTTTGCACCAGAGATTGAAGCCACGTCAGGGGCGGGTCTAGGAAACGGGTCGTTGATGTGAACAGGTTGAACAGCAACTGGTTCGAATGTTTGGGCTAAGCTAGGTGAGACTGATGTCAGTCGAAGTAGCGACAGAGTCAGTCAGTCAGTCCATGGAGGTAGAATTCAGTCTGGTGTCAGTCAGTCGGTGGGCTGACCCTCTCTAAGCTTATAGACCAACAGAAACACACTTGACTAAATTTATAATTTATTGTAGAACTCGAATTGGCTTTTCAGCAATCTTCACGGGAGGGGCGCGTGGAGTCACCCCACAATGCCGGGAAGCCGACTGCGCGACGGCTGATGATCAGGCCGGTGATTTACGGCGCATCTCGGCGCAAGCAGACAATAGTCGGGGTCCGGCATGGAGGTGGTTGTAAATTCACACCTTATGAGGTGGTTTGGTTAATGTAGCCTGTCAGAACTTAGAATTACACATCGGCTGTTGGACCACAGATTACAAAGTTTTAGCTTGCCAGACCTGTCGCTTGCAGTGTTACACTAAAGTGACACGTGAGGCTCCAATGCTAGGGATTTTGTTCGAAGTAAATACGGATCTCTTTGAAAGCTTGTATACGAAACATCAGGCCCTTATAGCTCGTCTATGTCCAACTTCCCTCTTTGAAGGTTTGGTTAACCTTAATAGGAAAAAAACCTGTAAGTTTTCGCACAAACTTGCAGTTTGTAAATGTTGTATCAATGTTTATGTTAGTTGAAACCAAAGTGTCAAATCTAGGACCATATATGACTTGAAATTAGGAGTTAAAGACTTAAAACACCTAGCTCTGTAGTTAACTTCATCGTGGTTATGTGTCGGCATGTACGTGTTTAGTTTTCGTACTCAGAAAAATTGTCACAACGAACTTTCACCACAATTTTCAAAGGGAATTGAAAGTGTCTAGACTCACAAAACGGGCTTGTTCTCCCCAAGGTTTGGCTTCTGTGGTAAGACCAACCATGCAATCCTTACTCTGTCAAGGCCAGCCATACTTGCCAGATACTTGCGGTTTGCGACCCCCACTACTTAATGCGGTTATGCCAAATATCCACAAGACAGTTATAATCCCAAACCGCAAAAGTATAAACAGACTGCATGCATGCATGTATGCTACCTGGAGCCACCTGAGAATTATCTTAAATCAGGTGTTTTACAAGAAAACAACTCGGGTTAATGTCCTGTTAATCGCTCTTTTTGTAGTACAATTTACTCAAAATTTCAGCTCGTGTCACGGTTGATTTGGGCGAATAAAGCTTTCACGAACCGCCACGTGAACGTGGATAGGGCGTTGGCCTGAACTTCAAAACTTTACTTTGAAAGGTGCCACGTAAGGTTGGATGAAAGCATGGAGGAATAAGAACACGTTCTTATTCCTCCATGATGAAAGCAAGTCCACAAAAGCACTGGATTTTGTTTTTCACAAGTGCACCAAGGACGTGAATTTAGGCAGTGGACGGCCGGGGTGGCTAACCACACCCCATGCATTTGACTGACGGAGATAAGGTGCGACAATGCAATGTATTGCAAATCTAGGTTCCTGGCTTCACCTCATGGTAGAGGGTATCTCTATGGCAGCCATTTTGAAAATTGCTTGTTATTCTACCTATTATTTTCAAAGGACAAATCTGCGATGGCCCTTTATAGCCAAATATCTTTCTTATTATTCTGACTTGGTGCCAAAATGCCATGCTTGTATCATCAAAGGCACAATTCCCCTAAAATATTTCCCCTAACTGCCCCACTATAAGTAAAATTAAAAAGTGCGTTCTTGATCTTTTAGGAATGGACCGTGAAGAGTGGACGGCGGCTCTGTCACTCAGCAGACACTAATTGTACTGCTAAGAAAGTTTCTCTTGATTTGTGTGATGTTTGTCATATCTCCACCCGAAAAATTATGTCAGAAACTCACAAATTTTAGAGCAATCGATGCTAGTAGAATTTCATTTAGTCGTGTGAATTCGTGGAGAACTCCGTGGCTACCTGTTGGTAAACACCGTGACGTGTTGAAAGATGTGAAGTTTGGTTCCAGTTAAGGGCACGGCAAACAGGTTACAAAACATCGGGTTTGCTTGGACTGAAGAGGTCCATCAGTAGTCGTGCATACCGCGCCGGGCTAGTGGTTGCGTGTGTTCATCAGATTAATCGTCGTTAGTTAGCTAACTTTTTGTGTGTGTGACTGACGGTTGGGTGGTCAAATTAAGTCTGGTATTTAAGAAGTGCTTCTGGTTTTAAAAGGAACGACATGGAATGTATGTCCGTTGTCGAGGAAAGATTCCCAATTGCACGTCCCTCAATTTTCGTGGTTGTACCTTCCCAAATAATGAAACTGGCTCCTTGCTCCTATTGTGGTTGGAAGAACGTTGCCTCTATTATTTACGCCACCCGTTTACTAACCATTCAGTGGAACTGTTGTCATTGTTCAAGATCCCACATTAAAGCGGCGATATGTGTCTCTTGGATAATCTGCTATAAAACATCAAGGACCGGGGATTTATAAGTTTCAAGAGTGGGCGCCGAGGTTGCGTTTGGGCCGGCGTCGCCTGGCGTCATACGGCGGAACTCCTCGGTGCGCGATTCGTGGTTGATTGTGCACAGATTTTTTCTTCTGACACTGCAAACAGCTTCCGTTGGTCATGGGTACCGAAATGATTTGAAGGATTAAAGACAATCAAAATGCCGTCAAATCCTCAAACAACACTTTCCTACTCTCGCCAGTGGGCTAAGAAAACTTACAGGGACGTTCCAAGAGTTTGCAAACATCATTTTTATTCATCCCAAGTTGGGCGGAAAAGAGGTATGCCCCTACATGTCATTAAAATGCATGTGATTTGGATGCTTGAGAAGGGACACGAACAAAGAACAAACGGAGGCATGGACACATTACTTCTTTCTTTTTTTTAATCTGTACACTGATCGCTCAGGAAGAATTTAATGTCGGTTTTCTCGAATCACGTAGAAAGGCACCGATTCAGTACAAAATAGTAAGGGTCATGCATTATAATCTGCACCACTATACGTATCTGTAACAAAGTACATGTATCGCTTATTCTATTATTACGGTAGGGATTCTACAGTAAAGTTCTCCAAGCGAAAGTCAAGGAAAACAATATTACAATGTACCTAAATGTAAGCCCCTTTAATAACAAGTGTGCGCATTGTGTTCAGGAATGAGATTTAATGAATAACAAAGAAATAATGTACACCTCAGGTGATTTTTGGAGAGCTCGTTAAAGGGGCTATGCAGTTCGGCCTCTTTGGCACAACCATCACCACCTGCAAAAGCTTCACGAGAGAAATTACGCGTCCACAACACGTTTCTCACCTGCAATTAACAACAACCTTTCAGACGGCCGACTTTGGTCTATGCCGACTCGTCCCTCATGGGAGGCATTGTTATATACTGAGCCAAAAGTTGCTGACAAGATGACAAACAGGGACAATTTATGGAGCTGATTAACTGCAACCCATGAGTTTGTCAAGAAAATGAATTCCTGCACTCGCGGCGTGGAAATTTACGTTCCACATGCGTGGTGCCGAAAAACAGCCCTTTTTCACATAAAGTTTGGGTCGGCACGTATCCATGCTGAGTATAAACAATCAAAACCACTGGAAGCGGCAACCAGTTTCAAAGTTTTCCCAAAACAGTGAAACTTGTAAAATTTGCAGATTTTGAAACCTCCGTGTACACAGGACCGATGTATTAGTACATTTGTATATTTTGGTGTCTCCATCATCGATAGACCTACGCTTACTACTCGCTACATGTTCAACTGAGGCGATCCCTTCATAATGTCTGACCAATTAATCATAATTCATCTAATACCGTAGTCCGTAAATATTAATAATACAACATATAATTTAATTAAAATATTCAATATTATTGTCGCTTTCCCCTTTAAAAGGTATGTATAACTACGAGTCCATGCTTCTTTCGTTTTTTTAAATTTTTTTTTAAAATTTCTTTTTACAATGGACTTCTACTTTTCTTACGAGCTCTTTGGCTGTAGTTTACGAATTTCACTGAATGAATTTATCTAGTCTACAAGTTTTTTTTTACCCTTACGTAATAATCACTAGTTTACTAAGATCACTAGTTTACTAAGACTACAGCGAATCGCCATGCCATGAAACAAACCAAATTCTTGAAAAACTATCACCAAGTAGAGTGCAACAGTTTTGGCTGTTTTGGGTGATAATGAAGCAAGATAATTGTTTTGTTTACAGGCTTAGGCTAGGCAAAGTCTCGCTACCGAATCCTTTTGTGAACAACAATATCGAAGCGTTCCAAACCGTTACAGTTCCCTCAAAAACAATGTCAAAATCCACGTTAGTATCATTGGAACTATTTTGTTACATGCGTAATTCATGTACAAGCACAGGTAGTCAAGTGTAATACCAGTGCGCGAATCAGCAATGATTATTCATAACCATCAGAGCATTTTGACCAATGAGCGCTCACCTTCCACAAGAGGCGCGCGTGACTTTTCACTGTCGCTCACAAAACGGATTCAGAAACTAGACTTTTAGAATCTAAAACAGTTCTCTTTCTACTCTACAGTCGTGGGAAGAACAGTATATATATTATATAAAAATGTACAGTGGCTTCTAAAAAGTACAAAATAAAAAAGGATCATTTTGGAAGCAGAGAGAGTCCTAGCTAAGTTATAATTACTGCAAAGAAAGATTCGGTGATATTGTGCTATTAAACAGGCGCGCGTACGTGTGGATGTCGGTTGACTGAGCAAGTCTAATAAGGCCTCTTTTTTAAATCACGGTTTTGTCTCCGGATCTCTGGCTTTCTATATGACTTGAGGTCTCTCACATTTGGGTGACCCAGCTCAGTATGAGGCAATTTTAGCATCAGCGACATCAAAACCTATCTATTCCATTAAGAAGTTTTTCATTTGGTTAGGTATTAAAAGGTTTTTTAAGTGATCCTGGAGCCAGAGTTGAAGCCGAACCAGCGACAAAGGCGTGGCTTCGTAAACACCCTGATAATCTCAAAACCATAACTGTTGTATTTCTTTAAAAACTTTTTCTTTGGAACCCCAGGGTAACTCTTCTTTTGGGGGAAGAGATGAATGCAAATTCTAAAATAAAATTCAGTCAGAATTACTGTATTGGACATGATTCATCCGCAAATAAACTGAACTTATTTCAGATACAGGCTGACCAATGTTTCAAATAATAATGTCCACACTGAATATTAATTTAAAAAAAAATTAAAAACAAGTGAACCAATATAGCTGCCGGTCAATAAATAGCATGATATACACGTAGAGCAAAAATAAATACATCATCAATGAGAGATTCGAAAATTGTACAGAAAGTATTATGAATCTGTTTAAAATTTCACTGAAATCCAATTTCCTTCTTTTTTTGCCCCAAAATAGCGATAATTACCCAGTCTGTTTTCTTACTTTTGAATTCGTAAATAATGCAAATTATTTTTTAAAATGTAGCAAATGCGGCTTGAACTTCATTTTAAGGACCACAACTTCTGTTTTCATTAGCTTATTTTCCTGAGAAATTGATTCACTGACAAATTCGTTTCAGTGTTTCACTCAAAGGAATTCTTGACAACTGTGGGATTTTTCTTTGTAACTAAGGCACAATATTTTTTTCGGAAGACATCAGAGAGACATAGGTTTGTCACTATGGAACATTAATTACTATTTACCACATACATTTTCACATGTGCCAGAATCATCGTAAACAAAATATTTCTACAGGAAGAAAATAACATTTGGCAGCGAATTAATAGCAAAAGAAAAGAATAGCCTTCATTTCTACATCTACATTTTGTCACTAAGGCTTGCTAATTATAAATATTAATTAATGCTATAAAATAATAGCTTAATTAAAAAAGTACTACATTAAAAATGGACGGATTGTTTCTCGAGGGCTTAAAACAAAGCATTAAATTAAAACACAAATTTTAAGTTAATACATTTGGATTAAGCTTCATAATCATTTATACACATTTAAACTTTTACTTTGAAAAGAATTTTAATATATAACAACAGTACGAACAATAATAATACAAGATAGATTTTACCCTTGATATTTTGTACCTCTATATGTAATATATTATTTATAACTGACTATTCTGAAGTTCTAGCTATACCCTCTAGCTATAGCGCTAACCAGTACCCTCTAATTTATTCGCATGGCTGATTAGCCTTATTAATATTCATCGATTGTCTACTGAATAACAAAATACTGTCTTAATGAATTATTCATGAATTCTATTTTTAATCAGCATGTTATTAACATTTGTATGAATATGTATGCTTAGTGGCTCGGATTCAAATAAGTACACTTCAGCATTGAATATATTCAAATTATGCTCGAATGAATGAAACATATTCACATTTTTATGACATATGTTGCTTTTTAGAGTCAAGCAAACATATCTCAATTCAAGAATTTCTTTATACAAAGGCACTGTCCTGTTTGTCTCCACTGACACAAATGAATATTTTCTTGCATAGATCGTGCATTCTTAAATGCAGCAACAATTTCGGATTTGAAAAGCACATTAAATTATACAACCATAGTTTCTTAAATTATTCATGAATATTTCAATTTGAATATATATGAATTTGCATAAATGTCACAAACCACTGCTCGGTAAATGAAAGACCATTTACTTATTACTCTTTTTTTCCGGTGACCACAACTGTTACAAACTCGATTATGTTTGAAACGCAAGTCTTGGATTATTGCTGGGTTTTGCGAGCCACTTCGTAAAATATAAACCTGAAAGCGGAGGAATATTTTTTTAGTTGCCATATTTTGTGAAGATACACTTTGAATCTGATATCAGGGTGAGCACAATTTCTCATGAATATTTAAGAAAATAAATCCTGTGTCTGTAAGTGATCGCTTTGCTTTCAGGGGTGACTGGCTTAAAGTGTGTTAAATATTCAACTATCTCAGCTAATTCACATGGCAGACATTTTTAAAGAAGCCGTGATTTATCTAACGATTGCATCTTTTTTAATGGCCAATTTGTAAATCATAGACTGTCACCCATCCATAGTTTCAACATATTGTGCAAAAATGTGTTGCTGTTTTTATTTACTGATTTCAAGCAGAAGCTGATATCTAAAGGTAGAATGGACCATTTTTGTCATATGAATTTTTGTTTTCGTTTGAAGCAGCAAAATGGCTCAAAATTTAAGGAAGGGTGCTTATAACAACTATGATGAAGTTTTAGCTCTGTGGATGCTGTATATTTCAAACAAAGTACAATGCTCTGGATTTCAATTTCAATTTAAAGATTGCCGGTCATAATTTGAAGTGCGGCCTCTCATGACACAATCCCGAAATCACCAATGGGACGTGGTTCTCATTCAGCCGATTGTAGGTACGTGATGTCACACACTGAATCGAGAAATAATAGCAACCGTGCGCGCGTGTGCGTCATGTCAGTGCTTGCACCTATTCACGGATTCATGAATTTATGACCAACTACAAACTGAAATTTCCAAAAATGTGTCACTTGACACATCTTTGAAAATGACCTTCTTTTATTGTTGTCTTCAAAAAGACAGCACGCCAGAAGGAGTAATTTCACAGGGACTTTATTACTGTCTTGAAACCAAGTAAGCTTTTTAACAATAATTTGGTCGGTAACTTTTTGGATAGCTGCAAAATGGCCCACTCTACCTTTAATCATGCAAGAATTTCTATTTTATTTCATGGGAAATTATGGCAGTGGTGTCAACAACAAAAAAGGGTTTAGTAAGTGTTTCTAATGGTCAAAGTCCGTTAGATTTCTACATCAACAACAACTTCTGAATTCTATGGATGGCAGACTGGCTACTTAGTCTCTCCTTAGTTTTCTTTTTTATTTAAAAGTTTGGCGAGGGTACTACATTCTCTCACAGACTGGCTGGGCGGTTTGGGCGGCCTGGAACTGCGCTTGGTAGATATTGGCCGTGCTGGCTGGCAGGGCGGCGGGCTGGATGGCCTGCTGACCTGTCTGGGGTACCTGGTACTGGAAGGTGGTGCTAGTGGGAGAGGGGGGCACGTAAGCCCCCTGGCCCGCGGCGTACGTGTAGGGGTCCACCCCAGCCGTGTTTAGGTGCTGGTGGTAGGCGTAGGCCGTGGAATAGTCCAGGTAGCCCTGGTTCTGATGCTGGTAGGCGATGGACGGATGGGCGACATAGTACTGTGGGTAGATGTACTGGGCGGCTAATCTGTAATAAGGAAAAACACAAAAAATGGAAACCAGTTTTTAAATTTGTTACACTTGAATCAGGTTTAGTTGAGGGAAATTTAGTTACGCACTTATAAAACATCAACCCTCAAAAATTGACAATCTAGTCAATATGTTATGTTATACACACACAAGAAAGTTAGTGATAGTTTCCACACAAGAGGAAGAGAAGTTGAAAAAAGATGTTGATGTTCTGAGGGAAAAAAAACCCGTGAAGTTAACGTGAAGTTTCAGTCAGAATGCTCTGACCATCACTTTTTTGCTGGTCCTAGAGTGCCAGCCTCGAGTCCTCTTTGTACCTGACTAACTGTCACTTGTGAGCCGGGCAGTGCTATTGTATAAGATTCCCCTGTATCATCAATGAATGGGTTAAATCCTGCCAATTGTGTGGACCAGTCTACATGAAAAAAACAGTGGCTCTGTTGGCAGAAAATTGTGTGCTTAGCAGCGCCATGAAATTGACCCCAGCTTTACTGTTTGATATAAGCACATAAATTTGCCACTATTCTGGTAAGCAGGTCCACGAAATCGGCCTTGACCAAAGCACCAACAGATGCAGCATACTTTTGGGCCCCTCCCCCTGCCTGTTTAGCAGAGACTCTTTCACCCTCCGGAGGCCATCATGCGTGCGTGGCACTCGTCAAAATCGCTTGACACGGAGTCAAGGGCGAGCCTCGGTGAAGCATGTTCCTTCGTGGTCATGGCTAGAAAAAAAAATGATTTGCTCAAGCAGTCCCCGATTTTGATTTCTGATGGCAACGCCCAAGATTTAAGAGCACAACTGGAAAATCTGATGCTTGAATAATAAATGACGTGGGCTGCCGTGTATGGTGTCCTTATTGCAGGCTTGGGTCTGACTTGGGCAATAATTTGTCCAAACTTTTTGACTTCAGGGGGACTTCAAACGACCAGCCCAGCTCTAGGGGGTTTACATGGATCAACAGTCTTTCCTGCTCTGTCAAGTTTTTGTGGCAGTTTCTTTAGCAACTCTGACGTCTTCTAGTTTGAGAGGTCTTGGATGTCAGAAGTCAGGAATGCCCCAACCTGTTGCTATTAGAGTGGAATATCATGAAGAACTTCTCTTGTAGAGCCAACATTTTTACACAATGGTAAAGTCAAATGAACACAGGTTCGCACCCGACCATGGGAGCCTGGCTGCTGTGTCCCTAAGCAGGATATTCTACAAGGATTGATCCTCCCCACATTACAGGAGGTTGATAGTTAACAGTAGCTGCTGTGCAAGGGTTGAAAATCTTTTAATCCATTAGCTAATTTCATGGCATTACTTAGTATTTGGCAGAAAAGTTGAGCTTAACTACAGCAGGTAAAGTGCTCATTGTCTACATGTACTTGAAATGGATTCGAGGCTTTGTAAGCAGAAAAAAAAAGTGTTCAGTGAAATTGGCAAAGGGCAAAGGGCATCTGAGATGGTCCCTGGAAAGCTCGCTCTTTACCAGGGCAAGAACACTCAGGCAGTTTGTCATCATGTAACTTACGCTCCACAACTGCTAATTATTGGTAAATTTATTATTCAGTTCAAGTTATTCTGACAACATATCCACCTGGAAGTGCAATGCCTGCAGATTTCCAGTGGAAATGACCAAAAACAGAGCCCAATAAATTGCCGAACACTTTCATTTTCAGATAGCCATCATCACAGCTAATACCCTGGAACAGTCATGCACCCAGTAAATTTATCACCTCCAGCAGCAATTATCACAATACTGTGTGGACCTCTTGGGTTCCAGATTCTGACACTGAAAATCTTTCAAAGTTGCTGTCCCCATACCATTGCAATTTTTACACCGAAATATACATTTTGGTGTGTACATTTCTGTTTTTCTGACAACACAAGAGTTATACACCTTTAAATGAGATATCGAACGAAACATTACACCTATGTTTAGCTATGGAATTATTATAGTGTACAACTTGCAAATTTTTAAAAAATTTTTACAGCCTGACAATAACTCAGTCCTATCTTTTGTGGATTAAGCAGCCCGAAATCAAAGCATATTTGCAGAGGGTGCAAAAGATCAAATATAGAAGAAAAAAAAGTAATTTAGGCTGTTTCGAGTTTCAAAACAAATTGAAACTGAAAGTGCCGCGAACAAATTATTTTTTGTACAAATGCCATGGGCAAAATGACTGGGGGGGGGATCTCAACAAAATCGAAAACAAGGGCTGTTTCAGCACGTTTTGCCGAAACAGCCCAAAAAATGATTGATGTTGAAGAGCAAGGGTATAGAGCAACTAGCAACTTTAAGATTCCAGAGCCTGTCACTAAAACTCCTTGACAATGACCATCAAACCAGAGATGATAAGGACCCCCAAGGGCCCAGTAAATCACTCTAAACAGCCCCAACAAATGATCCATCCGAGACCCCCACTGCAACTCTGTATTGGTGTTTCTGGGCCAAGCAAAATGTCTTCGGAGCTATTAGCTAGGAGAACGGGAAGCCTGTCAACTCTGAGCGCAACCTGTTCAGGGGGTGGGTTGCATCTCTGATTTCTGCAGCGGCAGGAAAAAGCTGAGGCCTGTAGTTGAATTTCTCTGACTGTGCACATTTTTACAGCGTCGTAGTCGAGTCCTTTTGCAAGTCCAGTGGCAAGTAAATCCAAGGGTGTCAATTGCTTCTCAAAAGTGGGGGGACATACCTTGATCAGAACCAATACAAGCGCGAAGCGCAAAGCCTTAATGTCGTAGGGTTCGGGGCCTGCTTAAGGGCCCCTAAACTAATTTGGAATCTAGATGCTCTATGGTACGATCTGAGGCAATTTCTGACCACTTTAACCATTTTTTAAAGCAAAAGATCATCGTTTAAACATCATTTTCGAGTTTGCAGTCACTGAATCAGCTACTCTGCACAAGACGTTTAACCATTGATCCCTTTCAGAGGAAGGTAGAGCACATCAGCCACTAAACTCGATGCCCCTTCAAAGTTCAAATTCCAAAAAAACGTGCCATTGGTATCAACCACCTTGACAGAGGTGGATTCTGGAGGACAATCCAAATATACATTTAAGGGTTTGAATGTTTCGAGCCCCTGGGATATTTTCTTGAAAAGCAGAAAGTGCTCAACCAGAAACAACTCGGAGTTAAGTCACAGGAAGACTTCAAAAGCTGCTGGTAAACATGTGAAATGATATGCAAACTTCAGAGAACAGTGGTAAACCGAAATGTGTGCTCAACTTATGAAACCAGGGATTAAACTACTTTTGTGAACACCATTTGGTAAAATATTGACAATGATGTGTGCTCAACACGGGAAACTATGGATTACAAGGGGACAATTTCCTCCAATCAACAGGGCTGTTCTGAAAGAATATTGAAGCTTAAACTCTTTTGGTTGAATAATGCAAGGTGGAGGCGAGCTGACGTCATCCAATGAAAACATCTATTCATTAGCAAGCCAGTTTCCATTGGTTGCTACGTGTTACCATTCAGCACTCCAGACTCAAGAACCATTGAGTTTCAAAAACATAAATCTGGGAGCTAGAGAAACCAAAGTAAATTATTCCCGGATGTCCGTGCCCACATATAAATGGTTCAAGCGAATGCAAAAACTACCCTATGTACTTGACATTGAATTAAGCGGATTAAAAGAGCATTAGCAGATTAACTTTCTCATGTAAATAAGCCTGGAGGAATAAAACGAGATAGGAACTTGTCATGACTTAGATTTTTTTTACGGACACAAAGAGCAGAACCTGCCTAGGGGAGCGATTAGCCCTGATAATGCTCAGAAGTAGTGACGATTAGAATCACCGTTCAGAATCCACCGCGTTCTCACCAAATGAGGCGTACCAAACCACCCCACAGAACATTCAAGATTGTTTGATAAATTCTCACCGCAGAAAATTGAGACAACACATTTTGTTTACCTTAGATACCACGTCAAGATGGGAAATTTGGGGGAAATCTCTGGAAAAAAGTTTTCTGCGCTACTTGTCAAATACTGAACGCAGGACCAAAAATCTTTCAGCACCGACCTTTTTTATACGAATGAAATCAAAAGCAACCCTAATTCAAGATTGCCTGATATATTTTCTTGACAATGGAGCAAACGAGGCGACTGATTTAATCCTCATCTATCCCACTTCAAGACTGGAAGTTTGAAGGAAAAAAAATGACAAAATTGATAAATAAAACGAATTGGAACCACCATTTTGGGGTACTATTGAAAGCCGTTTAAGCCTCATTTTAGATTGTCTGATAACCTTTTTTCCCACAATGAGACAAACGAACCGACAAATTTGTGTACTTTAGACACCACATCAAGACTACAAATTGCCGAAAATCTTTGGAAAAGAAATCTAATTTTCTGCACTCTTGATCAAGTGCACTGAACACACAACAATAAAAAAAATCCTTATCCATAACCATCTATTTTGACGGTGACTGCTCTATGTTCCGACACCCCTATGTTCCGACAACCTAGATTGTGTTACTCCCGGTTAGGGTTAGGGTTAGGAACAGGAATATGTGCAGTCGGAACATAGGGGTGTCGGAACATAGAGGTGTAACCATTTTGACATTACTGATATCGAGTCGCCAGTGCAGGTAACCGTGACATAGCATGTACAAGTAATTTGATCGTTCACAGAAGAAAAAAACCCAAGGAAATTACAGAAAAAAAAGGTTTGCCCCCCACCCCCTTCCCCAACGCCCACTATTAAAACTTGGCTGCCAGTGAAATTAGACCCAAGTTCGGGGCAATGTCCTAAACACATCTCCATTTTCACATTCAATTAAGCTGTAGCCGTTCCGTGGAGACCCCGGTCTACCGGGAACCGAATGCAAAAACGCAAAGAGCTGACAGAAATACGGCCTGTTAATACGCTACGGAACGCCGAGTAAAAAAAGTGTACTCTCTGAAACGTCCACAAGGGAATAGAAATTGCAAAACTGTACATGAATGTGCATGTACATGTGGGCAAACTGTTTGGGTTTTTTTTCGCAGCAAAAGCTAGCTTGTCTTGGTAGTGCTCAAAAAATATTTGCCTATGGTATGACTTTCCTCTTTTGAGAACTGCCCTCCCGATTGTTCAGGCTGGGCAAATAAAATAGCAACGAAGAGGCAGAAAAGGTCAAAACAAGTTGCGAGTTTGAAATTACAGTAGGCCTACATGTACTTTTGTCGGGGCTTAGGGTGGAGCACAAAACAGTGTTATTCTTTCTCCCGTAATGTGTGTTTTGCTAGTGGTAAATGGGTGGTTTGTGAAAGCATATCAAATTATGAACACGGTCAAGGGGGGGCAACCAACAATTTCTGGCAATGTCACTTGTCAGGGGCGGGGTTACTTACATGTAACAGGTGTTTGGGGTGGATGAACAGCAAACTAGAATCAGGGGCCAGATTTTAAAAAAAAATTACCTGGGCCCTGCAATTTTAAAACCTCTTATGTGAGAAACCCTTCAAAATCTACTAGCAGGTTTACAAGATTTTGTAGGATTAAGGAAAACACATGTACATGTGCATGCCTGAAAGAACATATGTACTGGTATGAATTGCTTGTGTTTGGAACGGCGATCAGCATTTTGTCAGTAAAAACTTTCAAGTTTAGCAACTTTGAATCCAATCTGCAGAACCCTATAACAACTGGCAATTGTTCACAAAGTATAAATCCGTACCCCGTCACTCATAAAGTATATCCTTCAATCACGAAAACTGGCACAAGTTTGGTCGGACAGCACAAAATCCCTCAACTAGTTCCTTAGGGCAAGGTACCCACAAGCACTGGGTATACCACCTGTGGGTAAACAGACACTGGTTCTTGTCTATTTGATCAAAACCCCAGTGGTTTTCCCTGGCTACAGAGAGTGTATACATTTGTTTAGTGCTTTGTACCTGGCAAACAGTGTTGTTGCCACCGTGCTAGACTCGCCCTTGCCCCTTTGCTTAAAAGTTTGTTTCATTCCCAATTTTACAGTACTGTAAACCCTGTTATGAGTGTACAGCTCATCAGACTGGCGTTTATCTTCTGTTTCCTTGACATGGAATAATGTTTCAATTCCCCCTAATCATCATCAGTCTCCACATCCAGCTACAGGATGTTGAGCCACCCACACCACCACCACCTGGTAATTTATTCTCCTGGGTTGGAAAAAGCAAGTGGGGATAGAGTGGCTTGCCCAAGGACACAGCATATAACCAGAAACAGGATTCGAACCCTGACCCTCCTATCATGAGCCACAAATTCTAACCACCACGGCGCATTCCTCCACCCCCTAAATTTGAAGGGGTGCAATGTCAAGCCAATAAAACACATCATACAGTAATACAGTGGCTAAGTTTCAAGTAATAAAAAGAACACTGTTTAGCAAAATTACATGTCAAGTAAAAAGGCAGCTTTTAACATTTGACATTTGGGTTGATAGGTACCTGTAACCATATTTTGCTAAGTAAATACATTTTGTACTTAAGTGGAAAATTTGTGATAAGCATCACCACAGAATTTGACACCTGTTCATCTACTTATGTATTTCAGCTTATTTCATTTTTGTAATGTTCTCCGTGCACATAATGTGACAAATCTAGATTCTCTATTCAAAACAGAGCTCCACCTTTCCCAGAGGATCAGGAAGAGACTAAAACAAGTCTACTAGCTTACACAGACAAGGAAAGATTACTTTTTTTCCTATATTTTTTTATGCGTGACTGGACGCCCAAGACAAACACAAAACACTGATAAAAATAAGCCCGTCTGCCTGGCTTCCCGAGTATTGTGCACACACTGAATACCATGGCGACACAGTCAGCCAGATATTGTGAGAAATGGACTCCAGTTGCCACGGCAATCGTTCTGGAGCCTGTGAAAGATCTCGTCCGGAACAGTTTGCACAATTGAACGACCTGATCTCAATGCATGCGATGTATTCATTATAAAGTAAACTGGACTACGTGCACAGGATTTTTTTAGCTCAATCGGTTTTTTTTTAACTTCCAATCCATTGAGGACTTTGGTCCTTTTAATCACAGGCCGTGAGAAAACTCTAAACGTGGAACCGCAAAGTTAAACCTTTTCTGTTTTTTTTGGTATTTAACAAAGTACATGTGGATAGATAGTAACAAGTTGCACTGATATTGGAATTGCCAGAATTTTTTGTGTATAAACAAATTCTTCACACTGAAATGATATTGAATTAAATAAGTAACAGGTTTTTTTTACGGGTCGGATGCAGGCAATTCAATCAAAGAAATGTCTTCTTTTTACTAAAGAGACAGGCTTATGATTCCTACTTTTCCCTGACAAAATATCAGTGACTCTAAATAATTCAAACATTTTTCTATTTCAAACAGGGTAAAAGTTTCAACTACCTTCCTCAGATATTACAAAATTTCATTTTGATAAGAAAGTCAAAACTATTACATTGCATGTGTTTTAGGCCTGGGCGAGTAGTGGATTTGTCTATTCGAGAACTTGCAAATAAATTCCTTGCGAGTAGTCGAGTACTCGTGAGTGGTTAACCGAATTCCCATAAAAAGCGGAAAAATGACAAAAATATTGGTACGACGTGAAGTAACTTACAAGCAAGTAGTATGCAAGTCAAACCACATTCTTCAGCACTGTAATATACTGTGTGACGTTTTGTGTCATTTCCTTCAATTTTTTTTTTTTTTTGGGGGGGGGACGAATGGAATCCTAGGGATTCAAGAGAGAGGTGGAGGGAGTGACAATGACAGAAACACCAAGCATGCCTCAAATGGTAGTCGGGCCAACCAAATTTCACACACTTTGCTTTAATTCAAACAAAATTTTGTTTACAAGCCGGTAAAGTGATGCACATGCGGCTAGTCTGCTTTCTGGGATACTGTTAATTGGAAATCCACTGTGAATTTTAACTTCCTTTGAAATATGCCGCCACCCAAAAATGACATTTATAGTAAAGTGTCACGTCTCCTGAAAACACCTATCACTTCTCTCACAAAGGCCCCTTCAATGGTAAAAGCAGTGCCCCAGCTATTGTTCAGATAACACATCACTGGGCGGTGGCTTTGTACGATATAGTCGGCGCAATGGATCCTCCATTGATGGGGGCCACGTGCTCCACAGTTACCATATGCCAGGAATTAGACAACAGCAAACTGTCACCAAACGAACCAAATGAAAGACTAATTCGCGAGAAAATGTGGCAATGCCTCCCACAAGACCCAGTGAAAAAACGCTATTTCCCATTGTCAAATCTGTAAATAAGTGTTCTGCTCTGCTAAACTACTTTCTATATTTTTTTTCTTTTGGTAATGCACTATTTTACCTTCACGCACAATTAACCGACCATGACTAACTGAACTTCACTTGCTCGCCTACCGTAAAAAAACCCACATGTGTGCAATCCCTTTGATTGCTTACAAAAGTTACCGAATATGTAAACAGCTTTGAACAAACCATTTGAAAAAAATAATGTTTGCTACCAGTGCGACAAAGTAGATACTTAAGCTTAGGGACGTGATAATGTTCGTCATACTAGGGAAATGTATAGATCCCACTAAGCGGATGACAGGTTTTGAAGATAATGGTTCAAAACAAGCAATAACTGAAATCCTGTTCCGTACAATATATAGCCAGTCAGTTGTGACTTTGTGGGAAGTTGTCAACAGGACCACCTGCAAGTTTTTCTGTTTTTTAATGTTGTTTTTTTTGCAGACACTTTCCTTGTCAAACGAGCACCGGTTATTATAATAATGTTGTGCTTACACTGTATATAGGGCATTATACCAAAGGTCTCAAAGCGCGCCAAAATTACTACCCCTGTTTATCAGGCCATGAGACCATTTTTCTGCAGCAGCTCGAGATCAGCGCATTCTGGTCTCTACCCTCACAGGTACCCAT